>JAQIVZ010000222.1:0-89136 GCA_034700945.1 Arrhopalites spinosus | reverse complement strand
TTTAAAATTTTTAACATGGTAAAATTGGGGAAATTGTTGTCCTCGTTCATGCCCATGTAAATTTGGAAAAAATGTTGTAATATTTCAAAGTTTTGCTCAAACGAGACATAAAACTAACCCAGTACATAGTACATTGACGCAAAAAAGAGTCGAATTATTTGCACTATCATTCTCCTGTTTTAGTTGATTCTCAATCAATCGTGTATAATATTATACTAAAGACTTTGTTGAAATGACACTATAATACAGTGTGACAGTACTTATAATAAAATGAATTAACATTACAAGTTGGTGCAAAAAAAATTCCATAGTCTTGAATTAAATTACATAAAGTGATGGAAAGCACACAGAATGTAACCACTATAGGAAGACTTATAAATTGTTAAATTCAACAAGTATTTCCAACAAGAGTTTGATTTCATTTTTCAGGGTCATCATCATAAACTTGTTGTCTATGCTGCCACATGTTTTCATTGTTGACTCTGGCTTGAGATTGTTGTTAGAAGATGAGTCATCCCACTGGATTTTCTACTTTATGATATTAACTAGTATTATGGATGTTTCTGTACTCGTCCTGAGACTCTATCAAGATTCATTCAAAGATAGTCGTGCATACATGTTGCATGATAATATATAAGTACTAGTCAGTCATGGGATGAGTACAGAAACATGTTTTTGGGTGTCTTGATTTTTCCCCAAAGCTTTTTTGTCCAGTTTGTTGTGAGAAATTTTATGCACATGATTGGCAAAGGGTATGGTCGAATAATGAGTCATCGCTTGAATAGATCTACAACATGTTTATAAACTTAATTGACATTCTCACTGCAATCCACAAGACGTGTAGAACTATTCTCTTAAATGCCATTAGACATAATATTCAAAAAAAATTTTAAAAAATGACTAAGGAAATCACATCAATGTTTATTCTCTTGAAAATTGTACAGTATTTACTTACTTGAACTTTTACAAAATTGGAAATTCCAAAAGAGATGGAAAAGTACATTTACTTGTGATTAAAAACAAACAAATACAAATCAACGAAAGGAGGAAAAAACGTGAATAATTATTCAGTAATTACTTTCTTATACAACAACCATCTTTTTAAGATTATTATGTCAACCTTTGTTTTTGTACTGACAATTATTTACAACGTGAAATTAACGTGAAGCATGAAACAATTTAACTTGCAAATCATGGTATGATAATAATTTACCAGAAATGTTTTGAAATTATCTGAAAATCAAGGGACTTTCAATTTTTGTAGCTATGTAAATTACCCTGTGCTCTTGACATTCCTAATCTCAAGGGGTTTAAATACAGATCTCTTTTTACAGTCATTCTATAATTTAACTAATTACCCCAGCTAAGAAAACTACCATTTGTTTTACCTCGTTTTCCGTCACACCGTCTTGTTATTATTCTTACGAATGAAATTCTTGGGTCTGGCTGTTGTCCAATGGATTTGTGAACCTGTGTCACTAGTCTCGTGCACTGAATTACACATTAGAAACTAAAAATAGGACTAATCTCCAAAAATAGTTTGGTCTCTTTAGCATGTTCCTATTTCTATCTATGGTGAAACATGTCAGTTGCCGTTTGCCAAAGTTCAAGCATGACAATTATATGCATTTTCATGTAAATTTTTTTTTGAACCTATAAAAAAAAGGAAGAAGCATCTTTAATTGACTTGGGCACAAAATAAAATACTTGATTAAGTTCACAAAGGCCATGAGAATTTCACTACCATTCAGCCTTGCAGATGGCTCGCAAAGGCGGAGAACATAAACTTTGGGGATTCCCCTCTTCGTAATTCGTAATAAATAAATATAAGGTTTGGTCCACAGAAGGGAAAAGGAGTGTGTTTAGAATTCGAGAAACAAGTTTTTTTAATATTTAATTTCAATTTTAGCATCATGGTGAGTTTTATTCCGTCAATAAGAATAATGAGTAACTTACTTTGAGTGTGTGATACTTCTAAGTTTGTTAAATACAATGGAGAGTCTCCATTGGAGAGTCTTAGTAAGAGTAAATAATATAAGTAGTACAAGGTATTTAATTGTGACAATTTTGTTTGTTTGATTACAGATTTTTTCATCGAGATGCATATAGGAAGTCAAAAGATGAGTTCAGAGGAGTCAACAAATAAACTTTTAGAGTCTGGTGAGATTGGACGGGATTCGGGATTTTTGTCGGGGGCAATAACAACAGAAAGTGATTTGGGAGCTTCATGTTCTTCAGCTTCAGCTTGTGATTTAGGACCATCATGTTCATCGACCTCATTTTATCGTCAAGATAGTGGATTAGATATTTCAGAAAATTTTAGTCAATTAAATATCAGTACTGAAGACGCCAAAACATTAATACCATCCTCTAGCAAATTAAGAAATTTGGCCGACTATCCTCCTTGGGAAACATTCTTTACTCCAGATCATGATGGAGATACACAACTTCACATTGCTATTATCGAAGGTCGAACCGACGTAGTCTACACTCTCATTAGTCTTGTGCCTCATCCCTCAATCCTCGACTTTCAAAATGGTACGAGTTGAATACTTTTACAATTCTTTCCTTGTCTATATTATTTGCTACTATTAAGACATGCTTATTTGTTAAGGGCAGTCAAAATAATGCAGCCACAACCATTTAGTTTAAAAAATTAATCTGACCTAATATCTTTATATATTTATTTTTAAAATAGATGAATGCCAAACACCCTTGCATTTAGCCGTTTTGACAAAACAGTCCCGTGTAGCTAGATGCCTCGTAGCTGCTGGTGCTCGTGTTGACATCCGAGACCGACAAGGAAATTGTCCACTTCATATCGCAGCCCAACAAGGAGACTTAGACTGTGTCCAGGCCTTGACCATGGCCCTCTCTGCAACAGAATTACAGCAATGCCAACTTCGTTACCCACCATTTGCACAAGCCCTTCCTCAGCAAGTCGACTCATCTAATTATGATGGTACGTTTTTATTTATTTTAAATACCGAATTCCATTCAGGAAAGTTCAATGCTTCATAAGTAGATACATATGAATTATTTGAATTACTATCCATCAATGTCCCCTTCATCATCACTAGTACAATGAAGAATTTACGTCATCTCCAGTTTGTGGTTGTTTTTGTTGATTAGACTCATCCACCTCCTCTTCCTCCTCATGTGAGGAATTTGTCACATTATTTTTTGTTGGTTCTTTTGAAAGGCCCTCGTTGATATGCCGTGCAAACTTTTCTAATGACCTTCTAGTAAAATTTTTATTGCACATATTTGTATCAATCTCTTTCCTTTACAAAAGATTTGCTTTTTTCGACATTTTGTAAAATATAATTCGAAAGCTACAAAAAAAATACATGACATTTATTTTTACAATCTCTCATACAATTTTTTCAAAAGAAAAAGATAATTAAGTGAGAGAAATTTGACATTTTGTGTTGAAATTCCTGGAGAATGGATACAAGATTTCCTTCCCGTTCAACTCGTATCAGCTCTTTGACAATGTCCATTGACAATTGATGCACCAATATATTTATCAAGAAGGCATAAAATTCATTCAATTCTTGCTGAAAATTAAAATGTCAATGTTAGTTTGTACAAGTGATTACGAATACAAGTTAATACAGAATTTGTATTTGTACACTACAAACAAAATGAGGGTCAAAGTTAAGGGTACCTTTGCATTGTTTCGCAAATCAAAGATATCACGAACCTCCTTGGTTATTTTATCCGCTTCATCTTGTCGAATAATGTCCATTAGTGATGCTTGTTCTCGATCAAATGTCTCTTATAGCCGTTCATTAGTAGACTGGATTTCATGAAGCATTCGACTAAAAAGATTTAAAAGATTTAATTTCGTAAATAAATATAATCCGATATCTTTGAGGGCAGGTAATTAAAGTAAATTAAATATATTTTGCATGAAATAGCTACATTTCCTTTGAATATCAGGTGGAAATTGTGATAGTTCCTTGGCCTCTTCCATTATAGCATCCATACCGTCAACAGCAGCTTGAGATCTCAATGGGATGTACTTTTCAGTTTATTGTGTTTCCCTTAGACAACACATGAACACCTTTGTTGTTTTTGTTAAATTCAATTAAATACAGTGCAACACTACCCCCTCAATAATTAGTAAAATACGCAACGCTACCCGTATGAAAATCAAGGGGAAAAAGTAGGGTTGTGTTGAATGGAGTATTTTACTAGGGACCTGATTAAAGTGATACAGTACACAATTTGTTGAGGTAGAAATAATTCAAGTTGGAAAAGTAATTGAGGGGATAATGGAATACCATGCACATAATTTTTGTCTTTTTTTCTGTGCAAAGTAAATTACCTAATTAAACTGGGATCTGATTTTGAATATAATATTTTTCATTCACGATGTAAGCATTTATTGACGTATTTCCTCAAACTAATACTAACTACTGAATAACATGTTTTGTTTAACACGTAGATAGTGCCACAATGAATACGAGTAGGAGCAAGTTTTTTTTTGCAAATACTCTGTCTGAAGGTCTACAGGATGATAAGCATAATGCATTTACATAATGTTGGAAAAATCCTGTGATGACGTACATCTGTTTTAGAGTGTATAGACGATTCAACGAGTCAAATGATGAATTCTGATGAAAATTCACATGACAATGATAATGAGACATGAGGAAAGAATTTGACTTTTCTAAAATGGGAAATGTATTTATTTTTCACTCGGATCATGACAATTGTCACATTTGTCCATTTATATCACATACTATCTATTCTATACTATCTATTTTATTATATCAACTATTTATTGGGTACGGACAAAGGCATTTAAGTACTTTGAGGTCAAACAAGTGTGTGATTTGGAATGGAAAGGCCAAAGAAATATTAGGATTAAAATTTCAAAGAAAGCACAGTAGAGGAATGTTGCATTACTGAATTGTACCATCATGAAAAAGAAGAAGTGGAATAGGGGAATATTTCTATTGTCTTTAATGGAATGAGGATTTAGACACAGCCAAGGTTGTTGTTGGGGATTTCCCGTACGATGCTTATTTTTAAGCAGAATATGTGTTCAGTCTATTCCATTTAAGGTGTCGGCTTATTTTTAGACTCGTGTTGTACTAAATATACCACACTGTGAGGTTCAAAGCAAGCTTGTCAGTGCATCGTCATTTTGAGCAGTGAAGCTACAGCTTATATGCCAGCTTGATCTGGGGAATTCCCGGACATTTTAAAGTCTCTCTCTATTTATCTATCTATAGTTGTTCTGCAGCACGCGGTATTTTCTCTCTCTCTCTCTCTTGGTTCTTGGCCAAAAATGTGATTTTTATTATTAAATAAAGGATAAATTTAAAAAAAGCGTTGCATTCCGTGGGCTCATCAAAACATTAAAAGATTGTCCGGGTACGTCAACACCTTTATTGTATGTATATGATATGTATATTATGTAGCGAGAGTACTCTATACAGGCAAAGAATGCTATGGAAGGGGTTTTTTCATTTTGTGAAATACAAATTTTTAGAGTAGGAGTAAAAGTAATCAATGAACGACGTTTCCTATGTTCAGTACATTTAAAATGTACACATTGACTCCAAAGATTTGTATTCAGAAAAAATCAAGAGACACAAAAACACAGTATAATAACCTTTCAACAATGTCTAATACATCTCTCGCTCTCTCTCTCTCCTGTTGTGTAGTTGAGCCCTACATTTAATATTCATAGACAATTTCAAATGAAAGAAAAATGTCATGGTCTTAATCAACAAGATGTTACGGGAATAACTCCAGAACTACAATGTTAGCTAATCTTTTCCTTTTTTTGTGTTTTAATTGAGTCATTCCGGTAAATGATGGGTACATGAATGAGTCATACCTGTATTTCTCAAGACTATAAAAGTAACGTCTTGGTTTTAAAACATCAAAAAAAATTAAAGTTGGTTGTGATTCATTAATTGGTCCACACATATACAAATGTGATGAAATTGCGTGGATTTTGACAGGAGAATTCTGTTATGTGATAGTTTTATAATGATTTATAATGTCACTTCTGTGTAGTTCTTTATATTTTTTGTGTGGAAAGTAGTCGTGAGAAATCAGAATTACAATTTGCATAAATAAAGGTACAAATGAAAAATGGAGATTAAAATCTGTTGGCTTTTTGTGTGTAGGGAATTTTTCAAAAGAAAATTGTACTTGAAGTATAATAAATTTCTCAAGCTGTAATGCACATGCATTGTACGTGCAAATCATGAAAGAAGGAAAAGAAATTGGTAAAATTATGATTATTGAATGGCATAAAGTCTGGATATTGTAGTTTTATCTATAATATGTATATAGGTAAAAAACTATAATAGTTTGTCGATGAGGGGGAAATTTCAAAGGTTGTTATTTACTATTTCAGTTAAATATTACTAAGTAGTCTGATGGGTTTTTTTGAACTTTTTTTTCAGTTCAGGCAAAATACAATTTTTTGTCTCTTAATACCATGTCCATAATATAGTAAAGCAACACAAAGTTGATGGGTAGACAAGGGAATTATAAAGAATTTGACAGATTGTCAGTCTTGTCAAAATAATTAATTATTAAATTGATGTTCGGAATAACCCAATAAGTGATGACTTGAATGATTCAAGTTGAATGTATATGCCGGAATGATGTATTTCCCTACATATTTTTTGGGAAAGAGCCTTATTTGATAGTAATACATATTTCATGTGGATGAAAAAATAATATAATGTTTCTTTTTAATTGGTTTAGGTCAAGCACCGATTCATCTAGCAAGCACTGGTGGACATTGTGATGTATTGAGAGCTTTACATTGGCTAGGGGCTGACCTCCATGCAACGGTGAGTTTATTCAAATCAAACGTCAGGATATTATAATTATTGTACTATACATACTATGGGGTAGATACATGACAGACCCAAGAGCATTATTATCTTTTTTTTACCGTAATGATTGGGAAAACCAGCATCAGCGGGATTTTCCACTTTTCTTTTTTTTTGGAAAAAGGGGAGGAGATATACTTTATCATTATTTGTAGGATATTGAAACGTATGTACATGAGTGGCACAGTGATAATTCAGTAGTTGCGGATATAGTTGATAAAGACCATACATACGTCATTCATGCAATTGTCTAGTAAAATCATTTTTTTTTTATAAATATGTAGCAGTATATTGATAAAAAAGAGCAAAGACGTCCGCACTACATAGTATAGTACTGATAGAAAACAATTTTTTCCGCTACTATTAAGTAAATCTAAGAAATTATAAATGTCTAAATGTCTAAGTATTTTTTAATTTGAAAATTTCAGGAGAACAAAGCTGGTAGAAGCGCAGTTCATGTAGCAGCAGAACGAGGTCATTTGGCAGCTGTGCGTGTATTAATTAGTGAATGTGGTTGTGCCCTGGAGTCCGAGACCTACGCTGGCTACACTCCCTTTCAAGTTGCCTCTGCATCTAACCCCCGGTTGGCCCATGAATTAATGCGACTTGGTGCTATTCCCCTTCAAATGGAAGATGATTCCGATTCAGACTCTGATGGTTCGTAATGTGTACAGAGTTCGGCTGAAGTATAGTACTATAAAACTTATTAACTTTACGGTGTATACATATTATTGTTAAAAATATAAACAAACTGTTTTTATGTAGATAAATAACATTAAGTTGAAGTTCCGTAAAATAATAATAGTGAGCGAGCAAAACATAAAAAAAATTTATATATATATTTGTAATCAAGATGTATAAACGAAGTATGAGAAATGGGAATGCTGTGTTCCTTTCTGCCTCAGTTGTTTATTATTATTATAATAAGAGTATAGTATTTACCTATGTTTTAAAATAATATATTAAAGATCGTCACGTTTACCGCCGCCATATTATTGATTTAATCTCCTCTGTACAAAAAAAAGTTTAAATAAATATTAACTTTGTCCCTTTTTTATATTACCAATGCACATACACCTAATATTTTCACCTTTATTTTAATCATGATTACATAATTTAAATGGTTATGGCATGCAGAAAGGGAAATGAACACTACATGTGACGTATGCGAGCCCGTGTTCTTTATTTTTCTGGTTACGCCACTACTGACAGTAAAGAACCACACAGCAGATGCATCATAAAATCAAATTCATCACAAATAGTTTATTTAATAAAATATGGAACAATGCGAATTTCTTTATATAATTTACTTTTTTTCTGGTCATAGTTCACAAGGCTATCGTAGTGTATATTTTTATATTTTTTTTTTGTAATACAAACAGGGTTTTGACCGTTTGCCTCTTCATCAATATAAAATATATTCATCAACGTCTCTTGTCATGAAAGGACACTCTTGTTCGTTTACAAAGAAGAAAAATTTCTTCAAAAAATTTTCTCAACTTTGTAAAGTTTACTATTTAATAGTGTCCATAATGTGAGATTATCATAATATTTTAATGATCTTTTGAACTCCTTTATAGTACGAGGTATATAATAATAATAATAATATTTTATAAATGATTAGTTATCAACATATTAAGATTAAATAATAATTGGAAATGACAGAGAAAACCACTATAAAAGCACAAATATTAGATATTAGCATTGTGCGCTCAGTGAGCACACAACAAATTATTACTAATTAATAATTATTTACTATTTGGTCGTACTTGTAATCATAATACTAAATTACTTGGGAAGTATCACATAAAATTGACTGGTGCTTATGAACATGAGGACATTTTTTAAATTCTTGTCTAATCATCTCACAAGTAGTTTTTGTCGACTTACACACTACACCTACATACATATAGTAACACTTTGTGTATCTATATTTCATATTTTAAGTCACAAGCACATTTTACTGTCGCTATCAAACAACTATAAGACTTTTTTTGACCTTCTTTGTGTGTAGCCTAGACCTTCCTCCCGTAGTAAATCTAAAATATTTTTTTAAAAACATTTTTTTGCGGAAAGGTATATTTATATTAAGTCTTGATATACACACTTATGTGTGTATATGTATATACGGTACTTACATAATATGACATTTTCAAAATCGACAATTACTAATTTCTTAAGAATACTTTTTCATTCTAATTGTAGAGTCTAAAACGTAGACAGATTATAGATAATAATTCAACAAGACATTTTATTTTACAATTGATGTACAAAATTTTAGGCCTGCTTCTTTTAGTGACTGAAAAATGGCACTCAGCCACAACCATTTAGACAACAAAAACAAAAGGAGAAAAATATGAGAACATTTACTCATGAGCGTACGACCGACAACGATCGTGTCTTACAAATTGAGTTGTCTTGATGAACAATTACCAAATTTTAATAAACTATGTACAATAAAATTTGACTTATACTGTTATACTGGATACAGTATTCATAATACGGCACACTATGATTCCTTGTGAATTAAAATAAATAGTATTACACAATAATAACTTATCAATGAACTAACACGAATAATTGAATATTATATAATAGTAGGAAATTGTTGTCCTTGCTGTACAACTTATATAATGTATGAAACAAACAGTTGCTGACTTTTATACTAATGCTATAGAAGGTCAAGGACAAATCAGGATTCTAATCCGTAAAACTTTTGTCATTGAGGAATTACATATAGTATATAAAGTGGTAAGAAAAACAATTTTGACTTTTATTACAAGTACTCTTAATTTTACCTTCTATATTCAAGTGGAGACTAACGTAAAATTAAATTAACTATTAAATATGAGGTACTCAAGATCCACCGTTCACATTGCTACTTTTCTTTGATAAAACGAACAAAAAAAAACTATTCAAGTTGTGGACATAGCAAAATAAAAGCTAAAATCACTTGCACCTTCGTTAACTGACTCCGGAATGTAAGGAAAATAAATATTTATATAAATAATTGTTTACTGTTATTGAGCAAGATAACGTTAGCAAGCCTCCATTTTCTTGTCATAAAATTTGGGCTCAAAATTGATGACAGTTCCTAGAAAAAAAATAGATTATGAATGTTAAATCATCGTAAACAATAGTCAACATTATTTTCTGATTAATTCACAAGTACCTTTTGCTCCACGGACGGCGCAATCATACTGCCTTGCTTTATTATATAGAAGAACTCCTAGAGAAAGAAATATTTCATTATTAAAAATAAAATGTCAAACTGCAACTAGGTCATATTCCAGCTTCCGCAGACCAGTAATCATAAGTATCTGTAGAAAACTGATACTTATACGCTTGCGGAAAATGCAATATATGGGCAACAAGATTTAAAATTTATATTAAATTATTGTATTTTGACTAAACAAACTTACCGGTGCAAACCATAGTGGTCCCCACCCCACTCACTACGAAATTTAATAGGAAAAAATTATTACGACGACGGTAGTAATTAATAGTAAAAACTAGTAAACGTAAAAACGGGAAAATAAAACTGTACGTACATAAGGTAACTTGGTTCCCGAACAACATTATTGACAACCATATGAGAAGTGCTCTCTTGACAGTATTAGCCACACTGAAAATAAATCAATAATGAATCATCATACTGAAAAAATAAGCTAAAAATAATCAAATTTTTGAAAAGCCTTTAGAACATGTCAGCCGGGTCAAATGATGGAATTGCTGAAGATGCCAAATGTATATTACATTAGTCGAAGTACATACCTATGAGTAACAGGAGAAATATAGTCCATCAGTACATAGGCAGATATACTCTGAAAATGGAAGAAGATTCCGTTAAGTATAAAGGCTATTAAAAGCCATCTATTTTCAAGAACGCCGCTAAGGTCGACGAGAAGAATCGACACAGGAATCTGAACGATCATTGCTGATATGCCAGAATGCATATGTACGTTACATAGAAGAAAAAAAAAGATTTTTTACAATTAATAATAGCTTTTAATGGAGATTTAAGGATATAGTTGTCAAAAGCTCACCTGACATGCTTGTATAAAATTGTAATTCTGCTGGCCTGAAATTATGACAGTACTTGAAATTTTGCTTGTTCACAAAAAAGCTTAATTTAAAATTGCAAAAAACTAGTACATTCCTATTTATAAATAACTTACGTGTAGCGGTATCTTTCCCCACTTATCAACATTTTAGAATAAACATTTTGAAGGCACTCAGTAAAATTTGTAGCCACTAAAACCGAGAATAGCAAACTCTTTAATAAGTACTTTTACTTTTTTTAATTTTTATGAGTGTTTTTGTATTATTTTCAATATTTTCATTGTTATAAGTAAAGAATAAATATTTAGCAGTTTAAAATTCTAAACTTACTCGCAGCTAAAAATCCTCTGGTATCAAAAGATAGCTCGTTAGCTATGAGAAAACATGAGAACATTTGTATTTAAATTAAAATTCGGAAAAATTTAAAGCTGATCAAACAAAATGTTGACAGCAAACTTGATTAAGTATCCTCAAATGGTTACAATGAAGAATTATAATTTACGATTATTTAAATTATATTATAAAGACATAAAGTCATTACCGCTTGTTAAAGCAAGTCCAGCTACAACAGGAATCAACGATAGATTGACATAAAGCCCAGTCGTTTCTCCCAGTAATATACGTGAAACTAATTATAAACCGAAAGTCAAATATTATTTTATTGAAAATGAAAAATTATACGGATGAATAATATTATGGACAATATTATTTTCAATCTTTTCATATCACATTCCCTTGATTAATGAGTTTAAAGCGTACGATGTGACGACAGTGTCGCCACTGAATGTAGGACAACTACATAATAATATAAATGTGATGGATATGCAAACAGTCAATTGATTACTTACTCACGACAGTGAAGATTGGTGCTGAACTTTTGATGGTTTCCGTGAAACTCACGGCAACATAATTCAAAGCAATTAAGCCCAAAACGACTGTCGTGAATCTGGAAGTCAGAAAATCAAACATGAGTTTATACACTGCATATCCTCAAAATAGAAAACAATGTGCAGAAAAACGGAACACTCACCTCATGGTACCAACTAGAATCATATGTTTGAAAAATCCAGGTGGTCTAGAATATCTCCTTACTTTTCGATACATTCCACAAGGAAAGTACATTTGAATACCTTGAGAGAATCAAAAATAAAACCATCATGTGTCCTTATAATTTGTAGGATCATTGACAATAGAAACAATTTTTACCTCCACACACTAGTGTCATCATCATTTGACATGTTCCTGAAAAAAATTGTTTCACAAATCATAGTAAGAAAAAATTATTTTAAAAAACTTACACGTTGTCCACTTACTTAGTAATATATACCAACATGAATAAATTATTCATTGAACATGTACATTTTAATTTTTTTTATACAAGAACTAAGGTTAAGGTTATTGTAGGTTTTACCCAGAAGTGTTGGATCCCCGTGTAAGGTCGTCATTATGTACTTGTTCAAAAATAGGGTACCTAAGGAGAAAAGTAAGTAACATAGTGTGAGTCGTGTCATGATGGCAAATTGAAATTGAAATTTTGGAATAACAAGAAACAATTTAATATATATATAGTACAAACTTACATCCTGAAAAAAAATACCACAACAAGAGAAAGAAGACTGCTCGGATGTCCACTTCGGGATCACTCACGGGTAACAATTCCATCAAAAATCAAAAACTAACCGAATTTTTTTTAAGCATGCCGCTTAGATGACAACTCTATGATGACAATTTAATTTTTATGTGTAAATAAATATGCAATTTTGTCAAAATAGCCTTTTCAACTTTAAAAAACAACATTTTTTATTTTCTTGGTTTTTTTTTCTTCAAATTTTGTAGGGTAAATACTTGAACAATTCAAGAAAAGTTGTATCACTACATCATTATTCCCATTTCTTAAGTTAACTAAATGTTAATTAACTATTTGCTACAGTATTAATAAATATTGTTAACACAATATTCTACAGCTAGGCTGTTTAGCCATGTGTACTATTTACATGATGTAATAATGTATTACAAAGTAAACTCTAGTTAAAAAGCCGGGTATCATTTTTTATTATCGGGTTATAATTTATAACTTAACTTTAACTTATTTTAGCAAAGTATGTACTTGGTATATATATACGAAGTACATAACTTATACATAATATATATATTATATTATGTATTAAACGTGTACATGGTTATTTGTATCTTACATCTAAATTATATGATATTATAAATAACAATTTGTTATTATTATTCATTAGGATTTGCATACTAGTAATGTATTGTTTAAAAAAGGCATAGAAAATGGATATTGTATTTACATTACAATTAATAATAATAATATATTTCCGAATATTTCGTAGCGTTACACTAATATTTCATTCTGTTTTTAAAATTGATATAAGTAACTATATGTTTTTTTTATCATAACAGTAATGAGTTGTATTACGATCCATTCACATTTCAACGATTGACAACTCTGCTCTGTAACTACACACTACTATTTTTAAAAAATTTCAGTGTTACTCAGCATACACACAACATGCATTATGGTATTCTTTTTGCTTCTCTTGTCATGGGACAGTGCATTTCACAGGGCATCATATAAAAAACAAAGACATTTTTATATAAATTTAAATATACACAAAAAAACACAAGTCGGTTTTGCCATGCTTTTGTTTAAATTACTCCAAGAGTTCCAAGACTAATAATTATATATTATGATTACAACCACATATTCACTGAAAAAAATACAAATTTTCCAACCAAATTACTTACTACAATATTGAAGATGATAAAAAATGTCTCATGAAAATAATGAACGCTTTCGTTAAACGCCTACATACTTAATTCATCGTAAAATATTATATATTGGTAAATACACTTTTACACATAACTAATGTTGAGCTATTAGCTTATGTTTTGTAGGAATAAAAGTAACAAAAGAGAACCTGAACCACAAATGATGAACTTAACAAGTAAATACCTCAAATTCTCAAATTATGTTGGAGTATTTTAAAATAATTCATACACTATTTCAAGTTAAAAACACTTTGTTGTAAACTATAAAAAAGAAAAAACAAGAAAATAACTATAGGTTTGAAGTACACTTTTGCGAACATCATAGCTGATAAAATTGTGATTTAAACAAAAACATAACTGGACAAACACATGTACGATGACGCTATGATGAGCTCTTTTAATTCCACTTTTGTACTATTATGGTTTCATCTATTAATCCTGCATCTCTTCTGGAATTTCATGTGGATTGAGAATTCCAGGTACGGACATTTGAATACGACGCTTCTCTGTTTCAGCTGTTCGTAGAGCTGCTTCCCGTTCTTCCAGGTATAAGTCTGTATCATCTTCACCCGTAAACTCCTATAATACACAATTATTATATTTATTATAAAGATATTAATATAAAGAAATCTTGTTCTTTGCACAAAATTTACATTTATTTCAATTTCTCAGATTTACTAAAAGAAACTAATGTATTTGATAAGTACTACAATACTACTTACTCTGATCTGAACCAAAAAATCTCTTAAATGTTCTTTGAACGCAGCAATATCTCTATCCAGATTGAACATGCCAGTCACGGTGATCTTGATCTGATTGTCCGTTAAATGAGGAAATGCACTTTTCAATAAGTTTGCCACAAATTCCTGTGTTCAAACAAAAACATTCAATTAATTATATGACCAAATACATTCCTTCAAAAAAAAAGTGAGACAACTAAAGAATTGAATCACGGTTGGGGTAATACCTGCACGTAAATCATATTGTGAGCTGGTTCAAAGGGAAGTGGAGGTGTTGGATTCAATGGAACAGTCACTTTTCCAATTTCAACTATAGTAAATAAATATGCCAATATTGTAGCATGCATTCCAAGACCGGCAGTATGGGAGGTGTCCGTGGCGACAGAGAATATATGCTGCACAATTTCGGCAAAATAAGTCTGGTAGAAGCTCTGAGCTGCCACATCATTCGCGCTAATATTTTGTAACAGTTGATATAGAATGTGAAGTCCAGTGTCAGCCACATTTCTCATCGTATGTTTGAATGCCCAAATAATTGAATCCAAAACTAATTTGAATTGAGGGGGTGGAATGGACAATAGTGCAGGAAAACAATGAGAATCCACCGTCTAAGGAGAAAAAAAACAACACATTAAATAATATAATATATCAATGACAATTTGTAGTTTTCTATAATTCAATTGTTACTTATCAATGATATGTTATCGTCGTATTTACATAGTATTAGTATTGGAATTCAGACAGAGAAATTTGTAATAATTGAACAAACCTGAAGGAGAAGGAAAAAATTTGTTCGATGCTCTGGAAATTCTTCAAAGTCTTTATTGATCATATTAAGCGTAACTTCAAAAACAGCGTCAAATATTTTAGGGATGTGAATCGTAATGTGTGCCTCCAATTTATTCACTATAGCTGCCATTGTACTGAGAACTTCAGGTTCTCTGGCTGCAGGCACAGTGGTCATCTTGTAGTCCAATAATACAGCATCCAGTAGAGGTGGAATGAAATTCTCTAAGACCATTTGTGGATTATTTGAGCGTGAGACCCATCCAGCAATTAACTGAATATATCCAAATAAATTCAATAATTATTTAATACCGAACTACTTAATGCATAATAAATAACATATTTTCATTGAAAATTTTTCTACAAATGATTCTGTTCATATGCAACCTTATAGTATGTTAATAACCTTACTTTTAAAGTTTCTTTCTTAACCACACGCATCATCTTTATCAACGGTTGCTTTGTGACTCCTTCACCATTAATTGTAATAGCTTGAGAAATGTTGTCACTCATTACTTTGTACACATTCAGCATGTCCAAGTATATTCTTCCAAGCTATAATCAATCAATTCATACACGATATTAATATTTACTGTTGTACACCATTTAATCCTGAACTTTGGGCATATCACATGAGTATATTTTGTTTGACAGAATTAATTGTATCAAAAATCTTACCTGAGACACATATGGATGGGCTAGAGCTTTACAAGCTCTTACATTTGTTTTCAATATTGAAGCAAGTTGTTTAATTGCATCCTATTTCAGATAAAATAGAAACAACATTTTAAAAATAAGATTGAAGCCTCCGAATAAATACCAACAGTAAGGAATAATTACTGATGAACTGACGAGTCATTTCAAAAAATAATAATTACACCAATGATTTTTTTTTAAAAAAAATACCAAAAATGAGGGTGGAATTAAATTCTTACCATGTCCTTAAGTACTGCAACGTTAATAGAGGCTTGTGAAATTATATCATCCCATACTTGATTTGGAAGATTCATATATTTTTCGATCAAAGCATCTTGAACTCCAATATCTGACTGAGCAGAAATCATGTAGCCTACTGCTTCATAAAATGTATGAACCTGTTAAAATATAATAATGTAAAACATAACATAAGACATTATGACAAATGAAGCTGAAGAGCATTTAAGTATAAAGCTTGCCAAAATAGTTACATAAATACATCACGCACATCACTGTACAGTGTGGATGTTTGTTATATATAGTTTAAAATCAAAATGCACAACTTGTATTCTCTTTCACCTGTTGAGGTTGAAGATCACAAATAATAGTCGACGTTGTTGCGAGAATTTCTTCAATGAAAGGAACAACTTCACCCATTTGGACAGTCACAAAATGACGACGACATTTTTGAGCTATTTTTATAAATGTGTCACAAGCCATATCTTGTACTCCGTCATGAGTTTCTGTGCAGCAAATTAATCATCATGTATTATTATTATTTATTATGGTACATATTAATAATACGATATTAAGTACAGTAAATTGTTTTTAAGCCAACCAACTTGTTGGTGTTGTTACTTACCATGCATGAATTCAAATAATTTATTCACAACAGTCTTGAGAAATTTCCAATGGGCTCGAAGAAATCGAGGATATTGTCCCACCACATACATAATATTTGACGCAATAATAGCCTTATTATCTTTCCCTTTCTTCTGTTCACATAAACCCAACAAGTCTTTGATAACTGTCACTATAAAGCGCTTCTCATCCTCTTCGTGCATTGCCCCAGAAATACTTCCAATGGCCCAACACAGCTTTTTTTAATCAGAAAAGAAAATATTAAAACTCTATACTTTTTTTCAACAAAGTTTTTTGAGAAGTAAATTTAAAAAGAGAAATAACCAAATTAGTAATAAATCTAATTCTGTATCATCACATAGTATTGTATGATTCAGCTTTAAGAATGAGAACATGGGAGAGCAATAAAAAAGTAAAACTTACAGTATTGAGATTTTTCCACGACCACTCAGTTCCATTCACTTGATTTTGTAGCTTCTTGGTCATAATCTTTTCAGTGTCCTGACAGTCTAAATGTGTTAAGTAGACAAGGGTTTCTCGCATATTCTTGTACAAATTAATTGAATCTGTGTCTTTCATGAATTCTCGAACAACTTCTCCATTTTCATTCTCTACCACCAACACTTCTTCAGGCTTGGCCATTCGACTTATCATTGTACTACGAACACGGGATAGTAAAGGAGCATAAAATGTTCGACGTGGACCAGAGTTCGGATTAACACGACGTTCCATGAATATAGGTGCTGTTGCAGGAATAAATGGAGCTTCCCTGTGATCATAATAAAATCATTATTAGGGCAAAATGTACGTATATTATTGTTATTCTAAAGTACAAGTTAGATACTTAATATTAAATTTCTTATTTCATAGATAAAATATTAGTACCTGTATAAATCTGCAGCTAAAGCATTCCAATACTCCAGGCAAATTTTAAAAATTTCAACTTCATCAACTTCAGAAATAGCAGCAAGATATTGAAGAGATTTTTGTAAATCGCTATTATTTAAATATAGTTGTTTTTCAATTAACGAGCCGTGCTCTTTCAGGTACGTGCACAAAAACATTGCTAGATTCTGCAAGAAAAAAAAGCCAAACATTTGTCACATGTATTTTAAAATAGTCAAGGCTTTAGGATAATGTTTTCAGTTTTCATGTTGGAATGTGTACGTATACAAGATTTAAAGAATTAAATAAGAATGACCAATATTTAATTACTTGAATAAATTGTTGCTCTTTATCTCCACCCCGTGCGTAGGCTTCTCTAATATTGACTGTAAGAGGAACCATTTGCTCTAACTGAGTCATTGTTTGACTGAAGAGTAGAAGAAATCGTTCATCATACTGTGGAACTGTCACACCAGCAACTTCTGTGAGACATTTCAATGTAATGTTCCGGAAAATTGGTACACTTAAAAACTGTAAAAGAAATTACAACAAATTTATATACTGTGTGCTTCAACTACAAATATTTCCTCTTGTAAGAAAAATAAAAATATATTTAGAATTTTAATATATTATATGTATGATAAATCCACTACTGAGCGTTTTTCAATTTAATTCAAAGCGTTAGGATATACATATATATTTTGATGAGAGAAATGACTAAATAATATTATTGCAATATGTATAAAATTTATATAATAATATACACAGAGGAATTAAAATTTTTACACTGAAAACAATATTGAACAGATTGATATTGAACACTTACTTTAACAGTGAGTGTAGTGATAAGTTCAGTCTCAAAAATGTAACCAAGAGGAATCCAGTTAAGAAATCTAAGAAGAGTTTCAAGCGTAGCTCCCACTAAATTTGGATTCGACGAATTTTCCATGACATATTGACAGAGTTGAAAAATTTGAGAGAACTCCGAGCACATAGTATCTTTCAAATGTTTTGCTTTAGTTTGGGTCATTTGACCGGATGAAAAATCAAAAACTTCTTCACTTAACAATTTTAGTATGGCCATATTATTTTGACAAAGACTTTCATTTGTTTTACTTGCACCAACAATATCCGGAATAAAAGATTCCCAATTTTTTGGCCATTCACGTTTTAATATCTAAAGGATTTTTATAAAATACAAAAAAAACCATTAATATATTACATAAAATACGACGAAAGTAATTATTTGTCATTTAAATTTCAAAGTTAAATACAATATCAAAACCTACATATCAAACCGTTATGCGTTACATGTAGAAAGTTTTATTATTTTGAATGTGAGCTAACCTGAACAAGAATCATGTTGAGTTTGTTGAGGTAAACTTTTTCTTGTTCCAAAGTTGTTGAATCAGAGGATGTTTTTATTATGAGTCCAACAATATACTTTTTAATACCCTCACCTAGAATTATATAAAAAAATTTAGTTAAGTCTTAATTATTTTCACATGTCTTTTACACTAATTTCAGAAATGTCCATTACATGTGTTATACTAGTACATTTTAATAATAGTTGCTTTCATGAATTTTTAATATAAACTTACACTGTATGCGTGGTAAAGCTTTCCACCGAGTTTTTATCACCTGTTCCAGAATTTGTAATGCATAATATTTTGTCTGTTGGTTGGTTGAAAATTCCAAGATAGTGTCCACTCGGGTCCATGCGTCTGGATGTTCTTTGAGTGTCGTCAAGATATCTTGAGCCACCTTTTGCTACATAAATAAATACGCATATCAGTCAGCACATACATTGGGCAAATCACTCGGCATCTTTTTGACAAATTATGACACAGTCATTGATATGTTTATTCTTTACCTGTTCCCCAATACCAGAGTACATGTAGCCCACGACACTGTCCAGTAAATTAATATCGAGTCGTTGAGTGAAATCCAACAACTTGGATGCTTGTTCCGTCATTGCAGCCATAATAATAGTAGTAATCCTATCAACAAACAGATATGTTCGACTCGCTTCTTTTTGACATTCACAAAGACTGGCACTGAAGCTGAAAGAGACAAACTGACTATTGTCACTGAAATTACGAGGAATGACAAAAACGTAGAAAACGTAGAAAACGGGAAAAATCTAGTTTTCTCCCTCTCCTACAATTTATAGAATTTAAATTCTAGAATTCAATTCAACCGTCGGAGATGGAATGAATATAGGGCCTACAAAACTTGACTCATTGAGACCACTTTTTCAATGGTCGTCGTCTACGAATCGTAGACTACGATTTGTGTTGTTTGCTCTACGAACAACACAAGTTGTGTGTGTTACACAACCTCATGTTTTTTCCCTCATAATTCCTCATTAGTACACAAACTCTTACTAACCGAGTTCAAACTAATACTTGCCTAAATTCATCCTGTACACATTTCATCCATGAAGGAGCATAATTAACTAAAGAAGGACACTAAAGATGCATTTTAATTGTGTTCATGCCATAAGCCACACATGCTATAACACGACCCCTTGGTACAAGGCTATTAGGGTCTTGAGCAGAGAGATTTTGTACAAAACGGGTCGGCATACACACACAACTACCCCGACTGCCAAAATGAAATGACAATGTCCGAAAGACCGTGAAATGATGACCTGACCTTTAGTTTAAATTTAAAGAGATGGAAACCATTGAGTGGATGGGCGCATTATTTTGAATAGCTCGAAAGTGCTAGAAAATTCTTCTCACCTTAGAAAAAGTCACACTAAAAGTCCCTTTTTTCTTGTAGAGTTTAGTTACTGTGGGGTCAACAAGACTTTTATTTTCATCACGTCCATTCAACTCACTCAAAGTACTTCTACATATTATTGACTACAGCGGCACATCACTACACCTAAATCATTATGGCCAACTCGGTAAGTTTTATCCTTTGTCGTACTGAAAGTTACAACTTGTACTTATAGTATTATCGATTGACAATGAATGATATGCATTTTTTTGGAGTCTCAAAAAAGTACATTGAAATCGATTAAATAGTTTCATTCATCTTTTTTATTGTTTGTTCATCCTGAATATCTTTTTTTTAAACAAAAATAAGGAGGCGGCATTAAAGGAAAAGGAGCTCGGTAATACAGAGTACAAGAAAAAAAATTTCAAGGAGGCTTTGGATCACTACCGAAAAGCAGTGGAATTGGACTCAACCGATATAACATTCCATAATAATATTGCTGCCGTTTATTTTGAACAAAAAGAGTATGAAGAGTGTATTAAAGAGTGTACTCAGGCTGTCGAGATGGGAAGAGAGAATCGAGCAGACTACAAGTTAATTGCAAAGGCTTTTGCTCGAGCTGGGAATGCGTACAGGAAATTAAAAGACTACAAAAATGCTAAAGTTTACTATGAAAAATCTTTGAGTGAGCATCGAACACCCCAAACGAGGGAACTTATAGCTGAAGTTGAAAAATTGATCAAAGAGGAAGAAAGACAAGCCTACATTGATCCCACTAAAGCAGAAGAGGAAAAGGAAAAGGGGAATGAACTCTTCAAAAAAGGTTAACTTAAAATATTTATAAAATTTATTTTAAATCCTTCTATCATTATTCTTTTGTGAAAATCCTTTTGTTTTTACTTTTTTAATGAAAAGAGAATTAAGTATTTTGACCATTACTACTCTATTCTTGCAGGAGACTATGGTACAGCAGTCAAACATTACAATGACGCCATTCGACGTAATCCCGATGATCCGAAATTGTATAGTAATCGTGCTGCATGCTACACAAAGTTGGCCGCATTTGATCTTGGTCTAAAGGACTGTGACACCTGCTTGGAGTTGGATCCGAAATTTAGTATAATTGATAATAATTTTTTTAAACAAAATTTTGAATATAAATACTGTACCAAACTTGAATTTTAATGTTAAAATACAATTTTTTAGATATACATTTCTTATGTTTATTTTTATATTTTTGATTTCTTTAGTCAAAGGCTGGATTCGTAAAGGGAAAATTTTACAAGGAATGCAGGATCCTGCCAAGGCAATGTCAGCGTATCAAAAGGCATTGGATGTGGATCCAAATAATGCAGAAGCAAAGGAGGGCTATCGTCAAACTATGTCTGCGGTTCATTCCAATCCAGAGGAGATGCGTAAAAGAGCTATGGGAGATCCAGAAGTTCAAGCCATTCTTAGGGATCCGGCTATGCGAATGATTCTTGAACAAATGCAGAATGATCCTCGTGCCCTTCAAGAGTAAGTTGTACAAGCAGATTTTATATTGTTTTACATGTTTCTTATTCTTTTCTATTCAATATGAATGAGCACTCATTTTAATTTATCCATTAATGGGTGATCAGAAAATGACGAGTACAATGTATAGTTATTTAAAGTAATTGGCGTGAGAAATCGAAGTGTCCATCCACTTATTTAAATAACTGAATGACTATCTAATTTTGTTTGTCTTTTTAATTTGCAGTCACTTGAAAAATCCAGAGATTGCTGAGAAAATTCATAAGCTTCTTCAAAGCGGCCTTATTGCTATTCGCTAATACTAAGTTTCTAAACATTTTCTGGATCTATGTTTCCATTTTATTGCTTTTCAATATGTTATCTTTACTATACCATAAGATGTCGAGTAATAATAATGTTATGTAATAATAAAAAAATTTGTCCAACAGCACTATATTGTTATTATTGTTGTTGCTACATTACTATTCCAGCATGATGAAATTCGTATTACTAATACTGTAATACCTAGCATTTCAATTTTACGCTTTACATAATTTTCATGTACGTACACATTTTGAAACATTTTGTTCAAACTATTTTTATTTTTTGAAAAACGAAAATCAAGTTCATTTTTATTGTAAAGTTGCATAGTATTATAATGTACTTTTTGTAACAATCGAGAATTTTGTACAAGAAAAAGATTACTAGGATATAAAGATGTTGACAGAGTTTTTAAAAATACAAATTATGATACAATTTTAAAGTCTCATAAATGCATGCAAAGCAACATGTTTGTTAACGAGTTTTATGATCTACACACCCAAAAGCGGCTTCAAGTCCACTGCAGCATTGTAAGTCTCCATTGTTTCCTGTTTTTAAAAGAGAAACATGACGAATCATTCAAACGGTTAGTTTTAATGAATTCTATGTACTTGTACATGGCGTCTTTACTTACCAAGGAGTCATCATCATTGGGTTCCTTCTCCAACACTTCGAGTACAAATTTCACAAGTCCAACTTCTGGTTTCGTATAATTCGGCAATAGCTCTTCATGCTCATTCAGAATGTAGTAGATCACCTGCAAAATTGCTCCCAACGTTTCTCTTGGACTACGTCTGCAAAAGAGTACAATATAAAATAGATGGAATGTTTCTAATTTGTAAATAATGACAAACTTTTCTTTGTTGGCTTAAAATAAAATATCGTTACCTCAATCGGATACGATCACAAAGTTCTTGTACAATGGCCTTGTAGTAGTCACGGACCTCTAATAATATATTAGATGTTGCATTTTATAATGGTTCAACTTTTAAAAAAAACTATGGTAAAATAATAATAATTCAATTATTACAATTGAATAGTAAGTGTACAAGCTTACCTAGAGGACCATTATGTTCCTTGTCAAATAAAAGAAGACTTCTAAGAATATAACCCGCCTTCCGAAGTGTCTTTGTTCTCTCGGATGAGAGTAAAACAGTATAAATGAGATCTTCTCCGTTATACCCCTTCAACTGTAAGATAGCATTGCTGTGCCCACATACACAAACATTAATTAGCTAGTACTTATACGTAAAGTAGATACAATTTGAGTAAATTCTCAACACGAGTTGTAACAAGTGCTTTTTATTTTTTACCTGTTTCCTCTAATAAGGCAAGATATAGCAGAGAATCCAGAGTCTAAAATTCTATCACAGAATCATCATCATAGTATGTATAGTCTCTACATCATTTATGAATACATTACACTAAACAAAAGCAAAGCTAGAGTAAAACATACACAAAATTTCTTCATACCCTTCTTCAAATCCATCATCATATCCTCCCTGAACTAATTTTTCCAAGATAATTGGTAAAACATTGAGCTGCTGGTAGAAAGTCCATGCAAATGGGTTATTCTGTGGAATTACAGCAAGTATATTGAACGTTTCTTTTCTCATTGGACCGTTCTTAGAATTAAGGTACTTGAGGACTACTGGAAGACCTCCAACTTTAAGAAAATCTGAAATTAAATGGCAAGAACGATGTAATTAAATATATTCCCAACATAAAACAACAAAAGAAATTGTACAGTTTTCTACATGTGTATTTTATATAAATTTAAAGTTTAAAGTACACATAAGGAGCACAAACCATTGGCAAGATCTAAGTCATCTACATGGTATGCAATAAATTTAAGGTCATCAACTTGTTTTAAAATAGTTTCTGGATCTTCAGAAGGGCCAACAGACAACCGTCGAATTGCATCTTTTAATTCTTCTACAATATTGCCTGCCATCCCCACGCTCTCATTAATCTGTTGAAAGACAAAATTTGTTGCACTTTGACAATATTGACTCGAAATTTTTGAGACATGAAATACTTGGCGCATGAAAATCTTTTATAAGAAAGATGTACTTAATGAAGTATTATTATTAACCGCATTTTGAAGAAAGGTTCTTCGGTCTGCAGCATTTTCACAATCCCCTGCTATTGTGACACCCGACGAGGACGATTCTGGTGTTAGTTGCGTACAAACTCTCAGAAGTTGATTCAAGTCTTTTGGTTGCTTGACCTGTGAAGTAAAACAAAAATTATTAACAACAGTAACTTTTCATTAGCAACTAAACATAATCAGTTATATTGTGTTGAAAGTTTTCCTACATTCGTTCGATCTGTTGTTGAATGTGTACTATTATTTCCAGAATTATTTGTTGGGACTGGAGGAACTGGAATTGCAACTATAAAAATAGAAATTATAAGTATGTTTAGTTAATGTTTAGCTAAAAGTAAAAACACTGTTTATTATCTGTTTTAAGGATACGTGTCATGAGATTGACAAAAAATTTTGGTTTTTGTAAAAACCATGTATTTCTTTTTTGAAAATTATTTCAAGTTTTTAATGTTTCATTGTGTGTGGGCCAAAGGCCAAATTGAACACGGAAATAAATAACAAAAAAAATGTAAGTCTTGTATATACTTATGTATATTGTTTACCACTATTTCCGCTTGCTGCAGATACTAAGGCTGATACAGTCTTCATTATTGTGGATCTTGCATTTTCTAAAGTTGAAGGTGTTCTTTTTCCTTCTCCTTGATCCTTTTTGTCCATGATCTGTTTGTTTCTCTCACACTCGTAAAGCAACTAACGTAAATTGTTCGACCATTAGTAATCGAAATTACTTTGCGAATTTTAAATTTTCACGACATTGAACATTTCCTGTCACCTGACTCTATGGTTTATTCCACGTATTTTGGGCAAAAAAGGCTGCCGGATTTATCTGTTTCGTTGTATTTTTTGATGTAAAATATCAAAATTTTGACAAATTGAGACGAGTGCGTTGCTGAATATTCAAGATTGAGTACGATGAATTTTAAACGTGAAAAGAAAGAGGAGGAGGAAGGTATGTTTAAAAAATGACAGACATTATTCAAACTGACATTTCTTCCAGACGTTAATTTTAGAAGATTTTAAGTATACCACAATATAATATTAAATGGATTATTTTTGTACATGATCGTGTCCACTTATCACTTTTATCATTGTAGCCTCATCAAACCCATTCCAGTCATTGGAGAAAACCACTGTACTGCAGGAAGCCCGAGCATTCAATGACAATACCATCAACCACCGGAAATGTACTTTAATCCTGTCAAAAATCTTGTACTTGTTGAATCAAGGAGAAGTATTTGGAACCACAGTCAGTGAAAAAATTATTTCAACTTTATTAGTTTTGTGTGTGCAATTTGACATTTTTTAAAAATAATTTGACCCATGTTGTATGTGATTCTATTTTTCAGGAGGCCACAGAAACTTTCTTTGCAATGACTAGGTGAGAGAGAGTTTTCGTTTTTCTATTAGTCCTTTTTACGTATGTACTTTTTAACAATTGTTATACCTATTCTCTTTTGCAATGACTAGATTGTTCCAATCAAAGGACCCAGTGCTTCGTCGAATGGTTTACCTTGGCATTAAAGAGTTGAGCCACATTGCAGAGGATGTCATCATTGTAACATCAAGTCTGACCAAAGACATGACTGGGAAAGAAGATCACTATCGAGGGGCTGCAATACGTGCCCTTTGTACTATTACTGATGTAAATTGAAATAATATCCATAGTTTTCTTTCCATTACTGGGTCGTCCCAATAATAATATGTTGTGTATCTAATGTGTTATCTTTATGCTATGATCAGAGTTCTATGCTCCAAGCACTCGAAAGATATTTGAAGCAAGCTATTGTTGACAAACTTCCATCGGTCAGTAGTGCAGCTTTGGTACGGGCTTATCATCTAACAGCTACAAATGGAGAGTTGGTCAAACGCTGGGTTTCGGAGGCACAGGAAGCGCGTGAGTATTTAATCTTTTCTTGTCTGTAAAAGTATTTCTATTTCATGCTTTGCATATCACATCGTTTAAAATCAATATTATTGATGATTAATCGTGTCGTTGTTGTGCTGATTTCAGTCAATTCTGATAATGTCATGGTACAATATCATGCATTGGGAGTACTTTATCACATAAGGAAAGCTGACCGTAAGTTAATTTCTCAATTATAATGCACAAAAACTTAATGTGTATATTGTTTCTTAGTTTTTTTCAAGTTTTGTCATTGTTGTCCACTTTTATATTATTCACTTATTTTATAGGTTTGGCTGTCACCAAATTAGTTGGAAAACTTGCAAAATCTCACATGAAGTCTCCATTTGCTGTATCCTTACTAGTGCGTCATTAGAATTTACTGAATTTATAAAGACCACATTACTAAATCTATAATGAGAGATTCTTTTAGTGACTTAAAAAGTGTGGACACAGCTCATGAGCTTTATTGTTTCACAATTTTGTCTGATAGGACTAAGAAAATTAAAAACATATTTTCAGCTTAGGTTGTTTAGGTTCTGAAAGAAATTTTAATTTTTCTGCTTTGTTCCAAAAATCGGACAGTACTTATAATACTGGTAGATTTTTTTTTGCTTTATAGTATTTGATTGCTCTATTTATAATTTTTTTGTTGCAAACATATTTTCAAGCGTCTTTCAAGTCCCTAAAAGAATCTTCCATATACATGTCACATGTATATAATTCGCTTGCTTAAAATAACATAGTCGTTGTTAAAATTAATAGATTCGTATAGCGGCTAAATTAATTGATGAAGAGGACAATCCAGTCGACTCTCCATTTTTTGATTTCTTGGAATCGTGTCTCCGCCACAAATCAGAATTAGTTATATTTGAAGGTAGATGACATTTTTTATTTTCAGTTACATTATGTAACTTGCATACATGATATTTATTAATTTAACATTATGCCTTAATAATTTGTGTGTTTCTTACAGCTGCTCATGCAATTATCAACTTGAAGAAAATTACTCCACGTGAATTGAATCCAGCAATCAGTGTACTTCAATTATTTTGTTCCAGCCCCAAAAATGCATTGAAATTTGCTGCAGTTCGAACATTGAACAAGGTTAATAGTGGTTTATTTTTATCTTATTAACAATGAATTAATTAATTAGTTTACTGTTGAATAATAGTCTATTGTTTAAGTAGTATATCTTCAAATTTTGTTAATCACAGGTTGCCATCACTCACCCAGCTTCCGTCACAAACTGTAATGTGGACTTGGAAAACTTGATTACCGACTCAAATCGTTCGATTGCAACATTAGCAATCACAACTTTATTGAAAACGGGTGCCGAATCTTCCATTGACCGTAAGTGTATCAAAAAAATCAAAGCCAAAATTTAACTTTAGAATCTCAACTACTTTTCTACATTGTTTATTATAATTTTTGTTACAGGTTTAATGAAACAAATTGCATCATTTGTCTCTGAAAGTAAGAAACAATTTTTTGTTATAATTTCAAATTAAGAAATGTTTTTGTAAAACAAATTTGTTCGTGTTATAGTTTCTGATGAATTTAAAGTGGTGGTTGTTCAAGCCATCAAATCTTTGTGCCTGAAATTTCCAAGAAAGCACACAACACTCATGCAATTTCTCTCTGCTTTACTTCGAGATGAAGGAGGGTTAGATTATAAAGCTGCCATTGCTGATACTAGTAAGTATAACGTGCATTAATTTTGTAGAATTTTTATATATCTAAGATTCTTTGTTTTAGGTATTAAATTATAAGCTGAAAATATTTTAGACTAATTGTACTGATTTCGTTTTTGAATTAGTTATTACAATAATTGAAGAAAATCCAGAAGCTAAAGAGACGGGCCTGTCCCATCTTTGTGAATTTATTGAGGACTGTGAACATTCAAGGTCAGTGATACATCCAATTTCAGTTTATCCAAGTACATGTTTCAATTTTAGTGATTTCAGCAAGCGTTTAATGCGTGCCTATCGTTTCTTTTTCTATTTTAGTTTGGCCGTACGGATTCTGCATCTATTGGGCAAAGAAGGACCCAAGACAAGACAACCGTCAAAGTACATTCGTTACATTTACAATCGAGTTATATTGGAACAGGCTTCTGTGAGAGCAGCGGCAGTGTCAGCGCTTGCTCAATTTGCTGCATGTTGTCCAAATTTATTACCAAATATTTTGGTACTGTTGATGCGTTGTCAAATGGATTCTGATGATGAAGTGAGAGATCGAGCTACTCTATACTACCAACTTTTATCCACCGATGAAAAATCTTTGAGCAACCAATACATTTTGAACTCCTTACAGGTATTTCCTCTCACTATTATTATATTTATTTTATTTTAATAATAATTATAAACACATTGGTGTAATAATAAAATAAAATAATTATTTAAAACTAGTCTTCAATTGTGGCTCTGGAGAAGACATTATCAAGTTACATTCAAGGGCCAACGGATCAAGCATTTGATATTAAAAGTGTTCCGCTTGTGACTGCTATATCAGATGACTCAAAGTCTGCTGCAACGTCCGGAACGAAAGCTAGACACGTTGAAGTGAAAAAAATAATTGCAAAAGAAGTGTCATTTACGGATGAACTTGTCAAAGTTCCAGAGTTGGCTCGTGTTCCTTTTGGTGGACTATTTAAGACTTGTGAAAAACAACAACTCACGGAGTCAGAGACAGAATATGTTGTCACGTATACAAAGCACGTTTTTAATCGTTTCTTCGTTCTACAGGTAATATACAGACGTAATTAGGTATACATTTTTTGGAATTATTCTAAAAAAAATTCCATAATATATTTTGGTGGATTCGTGACATAGGGCCTAAGGTTATTTTACACGAAACGATACGATAATTTTTCCTGTCGACAAAATATACTGTAGAATTAAATAAAGATTCTCTTGTACACAATACGAGATTTTGTATGAAGGCAAAAGAATAATTTAATCAAAGACAATTCAGTACAAAATATACTTGTAATACATACAATACGTACTATAATGTAGTATACTAGTATATACAATAATTTGATTTGGACATATTTTCAATTTCAGTTCAACGTCCAAAATACATTACCTGATCAATTGTTGGAAAAAGTGCATGTACAGTTAGAACTACCGGATGGATTCACACAAGTTGCTGAAGTTCGGATACCAAAGTTACCCTATGGTCAATCAGTTGCTGTAAGCTTATACGATTTATTATAGTAACGACAGAAAAGAGTTTTTTAATGCTACACAAATAACGGTTAGAAATTATCAATTACATATGCTAAAAAAACATGTACGTCCTTTTTGTCGGCAGCGATCAGTCCATGGTTTATGCATAAATATGATCATTCTTATGTTAAATTAAATTTAATAAATTTAATAATTTTTCTTCCAGCACGCGTATGCTGTTATAGCATGGCCCGAAGATTTAGAAACAGCATCTGCTGGTACCATTGGAGCAGTGCTCAAATTTGTTGTCAAAGGTGTGTCATGAATGTATAATTTTTAATATATTTAAAAATATTATTATTTCATATAGGTAATGTGGTACTACTACAATAGTAGTAAATTATATATAAGTAGTTTAGGTAGCGTAAGCGTATATATAATATACACACTCAGAGATTATGCCTCACAATGAACTAGTTCATATTTTGTATAAAGGAAGACTGAGAAATACTTTTAGTACCCAAAATTCTAACATTAATAGTGTTTTTCAAAAATTTTATGTACTAGATTGCGACCCTGACACTGGTAAACCCGACTCTGACGAGGGCTATGACGATGAATACGTGTTAGAAGATATTGACATCAATTTAAGCGATCATCTAGTTGGAGTATCACGTCCCAATTTTGCCGCATCCTGGGAAGAATTGAAGGAAGAGCGAAAAGAAACTTATGCCTTGTCAAACGCCAATACGATACCGGAGGCTGTCAAAAATATTATTGCTTTTCTGGGCATTCAACCCTGTGATAGAACGGATAGGGTACCTGAAGGAAAAAGTAGCCATTCTCTGGCCTTGGCAGGTATATAAATAAAATTGTTGATTTATTTTTTATTTTAATTATCAATTTGGTTAATATCTTGTCTATTTTTTATGTGATATTTATTTCAATCATATGACTAGTGACCCCATGCTAGAAAAGTCAGTATAATAGTATGTTTCTTTTTTTTCACAGGCGTGTTTCGTGGTGGTTTCGAAGTTTTAGCTAAAGCAAATTTAGTGATATCAGATGGTGTCAATCTACAGCTAACTGTGAGGTCAACTATAGGCGCAATCTCCGAGTTGATTACATCAGCAGTGGGTTGAGTCCGATTGATTTTTTTAAGTTTCTTACTGTACTACGATAAAAAAACCATCAACTTTAATATACATCATGTACAATTTGCATTATAAATTATTAAAAGATATGTAATATTGTATAATACATTTGTCATATTCAACTAGGAGAAAAATTTTAGCCAGTCTTTATTATTTCTATTTGTAGTATCGTTCGTATGCATGTAAGTATATTAGAGTATCACATTGCGTATAATTTTTTCTTGAAATTGAAAACGAAAATTGAAGTACATATAGTAGACAAAGAAAATTTTAGCTTTGACTCTTTTCAATTTTGAAACAAAGCTGAAACCATTTTGCCTTCATTCCTGTTACAATGTAATAATCATGTTTGAAATGCCAGAAGGTGTTTTTTGTTGATAACCGTTCAATTCACTACTATGATTCTTAATTCTATTTATAAACTAATATGTTATGTGAGTGGGGAAGGGGAAAATAAATTTAGTTTGGCAAGAGACAAAATTTCAATTTGGTTGAGTAAAAAAATTTTACTTTTAATTTATTTCAATATTTATCATAATACATACACTTTGATGGCTAACAATATTATGACACGTATGCTACATTAATTTATTGTCATGAAACATAATAATCATTAACTCTTTTTCCGGGGAACGTTTGTTATATATATTGTATAATCTGCCATGAAGTAGTGATTATCCTCAAATATATGTCTATATATATCAGAATAACGATAAATACTATTTATTAAATAGTCTTGCTCACTCTAATAATGCAAGAACTTTTTTTACTCTGTTGGTCCTGAGCCGTTTGATTAATAGTACAACTATTTTTTTTTGAAGTCCAGGTATTTTGTTATTATAAAAAACGGTAACGAAATAATAATAATATTCATTTTGTACAAGCCATTATTAAATTAGTGTATGTATATATAATGCATTCATAGTCAGTATATAAAATTCGAGGTTCATTCATTGTTTCATCACAAATTGTTATGTACAATTCTTATCATTATCATTTTGCTATTTTTGTATCAGAACATGTATAAAATTATTTCGTGTAAAGAAAAGTACAAGAGAAAGAAAGCACTGGAGAGTCAACATACTTACTACTTAGTATTACATAAACAAACACACGAGCTTATCAAGTTACTTAAATATACAATTAGTGTAACAAAATGGACTTCCTATAGTACAGTATAAAGCACCTTGTCCTAAAATACGATTACTTCCAGTCCTAGATTCAATCTTCAGTGTGTATCATTAATATGGAAGTGATTCCTTAACGTCTGTACTTATATGTGATTTAGTGATTTTAAATAAATTTTAAATAAATAAAAAAAGTTATTAAGCCTGACAAGAAGAATATTTCTTCTGTGTACCTACTCGTATGATATGAATCATATAATATAAATAAATACATGCCGCATTTTCTAATTAAATTAAAAGTAAAAACCATAAAAGCTATCATCACCACCAAACTAACAAAAAATTATAAACTACATTATGCTTATACTTGTAAGTAGAAGGGATCATCGTGAGTTTCAAAAAAAGAGCTGTAAATTAATAGACATAATTATTTGTCTCTTTATAAATTAAAATAGGATATGAGAGAGTAAAATATATTGTTACATAATATTATGACTCATAATTTATGCGAGTACAACGTGTACGACACATTGTCTAAAGATTGTATAAAGCTCCATTTAATTATTATTATTCTACAAATTATGAGAGGTCGCAAGAATTTGTAAAACTTGTTTTACATCAGTGATGTAGCATTATTGCACGAACAAAATTTCTCGTTCAATTTCCTTGTCACAGAAATGTGAATCATCGTAATGCTTTATCAAAATATTTTTAATATGATTAAAATTATAATTACAGTATATATATAGATATACTCAATGTAATTTTCTACATGTCAACGACAATGCCATGCTTCCCTACAGAGCATTAGCTATATGTACAATGTACATGAAGTTTTTACAATGTTTTTCATTAGTACCCAAGACCTCTCTGATTTGTATTATATATTATATAACATAAATATGTAACTCTTATGCGAACTGATCAAATATAAAATCCGAGTTGTCTTTTTTCACTACTGAAACATACATGAAAACAGTGGTTCCTGAAAGGAACAATGGTCAGCTCTACAATAAATAACAAATAATGCTCGATTGGCATAAAAAAAAGAAATCTTTTGCCAGTAAACAATGCCATGCTACTAAATTAACTAAGCGTATGATTATAAGCATAAAAACTGACATGAACACATAATATGATCCATCGTCAATTAATTACACTTTCCTCATGTAATGTATGTACATTTTTGTCATCATAAAATTATAAATACTGTATAAAAACTTGAACCGGGAATGAATGCAACATACATACCTTATACATGTGTAGCAGTACTTATTAATGTACTTTTCAACAATAATTAAATTGCAACCGCATAAAGTGAAATAATACCACCCTACCGTAACATGTAGACGTACGTGCTATATGGTTATTCCTCTCTGTGTATACAAAAATAAAAACAGAAAAACATTTCACATGTTATAGTGTAACACTTAATCCTACTAATGGAAGTCTAAAAATTGAATAAGTTTTATAAAAACCATGATTGAATGATAATAAACTAAACTACTTAGTTACTTACGAACAATAAAAATAAATAGTATACTACTGAAATACTGGTAGATTCATCAACTCCATTGGTACGGAACATTTGTAATATGTACGGATACACATAACAACAAACCCTTAACGAGGTGTAATTTTGATGGTCACACTCTCCCTTTTAGTCACAGTGTGCCGACAAAAGTCATTTAGTAGGAAATTAATTCAAATGAATGTGAAGTAGCTGAATAAACACACAGAAGTATAAAAAAAATACGGGTAAAAGTAGTAGGAAATTTCTAGTTTCTCTGAGAAATTAGACATAAAATTATAGATACTTCATTTTCTAGAATAATACAGTTAGACCACTAAACTCAAAACAGAAAAAATTATGCAGTATGCAAGTACGCTGAAAAAATACGCCCATTCATATTACATAAAAAGAGAGTTTAATTTACTTGATAGAAACTCGACATAATTTTATATGACGATCAAGCCCTCTTATGATTCAGTCAAGCCTATATTTATTATATATTGTGTGTATTTACTTGGCTTAACTTGTCGTTATGAAAAAGTTCAACGTGTATAGTAACTAATTTTAAAAGAGCAATAAATCTATTTGAAAACAGTGTGCTCAATATGACAAAAAATAATATAGTGCATGCATATAATTGTTAATTCTGAACCTATTCTGAACAAACATTCATGAATCTACGTAAGCGTTGGGTGTTCATTTTAGTTTTTAAAAGGCTAAAATAATATTTGTAATGTTTTTCAACAGAGAGACGTATTAAATCAACTTGCAAAACACAAGTAACGGACAAGACAAATTCAGTAAGATGTAAAATGTATGAAACTCAACTATTACTGTGTCACATTTAATCCTAGATTACATATATTCATAAAATGTATGACGTACGTATAACATACTAACGAGAAACCTTTGAGATTGAACATTTCGTTGTTCGGCACGACTGTCTACTTATTCTATTTTAGCCCATGATTTTATCATTGACCCGTTCCTTCATATTAAACCACAGTGAGAAGTTTTGAACAATTAAATCATAACAAAAATGAATTAAGAATATTTTGTCTTAAGATTGCTTTTTGTTTGTCTATACTGTCTACGTGTCAATCGTTTCAGAGCAGAAAAAATGAGGCTTAAATGCTGATTTTTTGTCTTAATTATTTTGTCCCACCATTTGATTCAGCCTTAGTCCCTGTTGGACTGGTCTGTTCTACCGTATGTCGCAACCATTCAGTGAATTTTTTGAACTGGTGTTGAGTTGAACTAGATTGTTCTGTAGAGAAAATGTAATTCATACAAAATTATTCCCCTGTACATACCGACATAAGATAATAAAAATGTGTGATACTAATAATACAGATCTTATAGTGTATTAATGATAGCAAGAATATTACCATGTAAGAATCGATTTTCCTGTTGAAGATTCGCCACTTTGGCCGCCAATACTTGTTTACTCTGCTGAAAATCATATTCGTATACAAATTAAAAAGTTGTTTTGTTGAATGGTTAGGTATGTATTATGTAATATACAATACACACACTGATATTAGATTATAGTTTGTGGCATTTATGTACTTATAATGAACTACAGCACACACATTTTACTAATATACTATGCAACTATGCCGTACTTCATATTTAAAATATTTGTAATAAAACAATGCTTACTTGCTCTTTTCGAAGCTCAGCCTCTAATCTATGTGAACGAAACAAACTTGATTATTTTTTGCAACTTAATGCGTAAATACAATCTTCGAAAGAAATTGTTATGCTCAAAATTATTTTATGACAACTACTTACTGAGAAACACGAGCTTCCAAATTAAATACAGACTCTACAGGGACGGCTGGTAATGTTGACTCTGAGCCATCGCTGAAAAAATGGAAAAAAAATTGTTAAGTATCCGATCAATTTACTAGTCTAATATTTAACTTTTAATACATTATATGAAAAGTCCTTACTCTGGCTTCAAATCATCAACCCAAGGGAGTAAATTATGAGATGAACTACAGTTACTAGACGACACAGAAGGCACAGAAGGTGTATGGTGTAAAGAACTATTTGTACTTTTATTTAATTTCAAGGGCGGAGTGGTAATGGTTGATGTACTTGTCGAAGAAGAACCTTCAACTACCATATCACAGCATGTCATTGCTTTGGTCGCAGTATCAACTAAAGTAGACCTGCAATAAAATAAACTTGTTACAAATAAGTGCGAATGTGCAAAATATTTTATTTTTGGATTATTATAAATTTTTGTAATACACATGTTGTAAATACATACCCAATAAATACTAGTATGTAGGTAATTTTATTTGTATTGAATCCTTACCAATTCATATGTTCAGAGTCTGGTAAAAGAGGAAGTGGAACAGGTGTTGAAATAATACTTTCTTCTTTAGTCACTGATTCTCCTTTCTCAGCTGTTGGTCGCCTTAAAGGACTATCTTGTAATGAAGGGACTTGATTCGGTCCATTTCTTGACATAACACTTAAATTTACATTCCTTCCAACTCCAGAAGAGTTGTAACTGACAGTGGTCGGTTCACCTCCACAACTAACTGGACGGGCTTTCAAGTTTCCATAACCATTGGTTATTGGGACTGAACTACTACTACTGGGACGAGGACCATTGGTAGGGGATGGTATCAGGTCAGGGGCTATTAATCTACAGAAAAATTTATATTAGACATTAAACCATCCTAGACAATTGTTTACCGAGGCGAGCATATAGGCTTTCATCGAAGTTGAGTACATTTAATAAATCACAATAATTTATTTCAATTTATTACAATTTAAAATCATTGTCTTGTTTGTAAATAATAAAAACGGCCTATTTACCTAATCAAATCTTCTTGTAATGTACTATTTCGATTGACACTGTGACGAGGAGTTGAAGAATTATTTCCTGCTTGTCGCATTTTGACTTCACCATTCAGTGGGACACTGAAATTTGAAGATGACCGGCCGTTGCTTGATTTTTTCCCACTATTCATTACGTTTAAATCATCTAAAGAAAGAAATAAGCATAAAAAAACTCAGTATATATGAATGAAGAATGAACAATTTGATGTGCAGAATAACTAACAAGATGAGTCTAGAAATACTAAACATAAATAAGAGAAAGAAAAAAAACGTTCCACTAACCGTCAGAAGATTCAAAACTTTCTCCATGGATATCAGTTGGAGCAGAGTATCTGGACTTATTAGAGTCACTATCTCCATGATCATATTGTCTCTCCCGATGTTTGTCCAAATAAGTAGACTTGAGCCTTTCAAGACGTTCATTTTTCAATGCAGTCAAATCCTTATTTCCACCATTGTCATACCCAACCAAATATTCCGACGAGTGACTATGTGTGAGCGGAAAGTCGTCAGTGAGGTAAGTCACCTTGCCTTTAACTGTATTTTCTAAAGGGGACGCATAAGGATTTCCTGCTTGATAAAGTCCTCCATGATTTCGATTTAATATTCTCAAGTCGCTCAATGCTCCATAGTCATCTAAACCATCCAAGTTTGAGCTTGGAAAAGTTTTCAATTGCCCTTGATATAATCCATATGCACTTTTTAAGTGGAGTAGATCATGACTTCGACTTGGACTTAACTTTGTATGAAATGAACCATGATGAGGATTATTTCGCTGGAAAAAGTCACGTTTTGTTATAAAATTTTTATCCATCGCTGCTGGTGTCATGTAAGTTCCCATGTTCATATGGTTTCTTGTACTACCATTTATATTACTCTGGTTGTTGCTTTGATTATTGTTATTATTATTCACATTACTATTCAGACTGTTGGAGGGAGTTAACAAATTATTCACAACAATCACTGGAGTGTGGTCAATTGGACTTCCATTTTGAAAAGACTGACCGGATCCTTTCCCAACAAAGTTGCTAGTATTGTTATTATTGTTGTTATAATGATTATTCCCATTCATGGTAGAGGCCTGACGAGAGACTGGCGTGCCATTCGACTGGGTGACAATAATACTACCATTAGCATTGTTTGCACTCCGAGCTGGAATCGGTGGGGGTGAGACTCGGACCGTCCTGTCAAAAATTCAATGGTTAGTATTTGCTATGTAAATTTGTACAAAGTACCTTTAGAAATTAATTAATACAAATAAAATGTGAACTAAAGAAAATTAATGGAGTGGGTTCATAAATAAAAAGAGATTTTGTACTTTGCTTTTGTTCCGTCCACATTTTCTGTGAGGTCGTACCATCTGTCATCAGTCATCATTTCTCCCTGTAAGATATCATAAACAGTTAATTCAATGTTTTTTGAATAAACATTATTCACACAATTGTGTATCATGAATATTTGTATGAAAAATAAAAGCATATTATAAAAAAGTGTTGATAAAATAATCACCGTCCTCACGAGTTAAAAAATACTATTGCTTTTTAAAAATATCAATAAAGTCATCCTAAGCATAGTCTCAGGGAAAAGTCTTAAAACATTGAACAACAATTATAAATAAACTAGAATCTATATTATAACATAGTAGCATAAAATTGAATACTGTTAGGCATTCTACAAACACACTTTAAAAATCATTAAAATTAAAAATATTATCTATGTTACATACCTCATTAGAGTTAGGTGGAAAGTGAGGTTCACTGGCACTGAAGAAACTCTTACTGGAACTCCCTGTTCCATATCCTGAGCTATTGCTTGAACGTGGTGGTGAAAAACTGCGTGGTTCATACCTGTTTTCAAACCAAACACGATTACTTCACTATTAATAAACATATTATTATCTAAACGTGCTCTCCATTCAAGGTTTTTATTTCACCAAAAAAAAATTTAAAATATTTGTCCATTCCGGTCCAAGTCAAGAACTAATAATTAGCAAGAAGCAGCTATTAAATTATATGTGTAAGGTGCAAAAAGAAACAGTCTAAGATTAATAATCACAGAGGCACACTGGAAATGCAAAAAATGGATACAAGAAACAACATTCACACCTTTTTCGGTGATTTCCAGGTACTTGTCCGATACTTCCCGTTGGAGCTATTTATTAAATAGATAAATTATAATATTAAAATTTTAAGTAAATTAGAGATGATATTATATCGCAATTGAAATCATTAATTGGTTAAATTTAGTGCATGATGAATGGACACTGTCTGTTTCTCGATTTCAAAACCCATAGGTATTTACTACTATTTACAGTAGTCAAATATGTACAAACCTTGGTGTGATAATGAATTGGAAATTGGAGTCTTAAACTGATGATGAATAAGAGAAGGGGCTTCATCATCAGTTGTTCCATTCAAGTTTAAATTCTCATATTCCCCTCCTTCTATATCCAGCGTAAATGGACAGCGCTTAGTGTCACAACCTCTACAAGATGAACATATAAAGAAACGTTTATACCAAGACCAAAAACATCAATAAATTCATAAAAAACCTTATCTTTTATTCAGCAATGTATGTACCTTCTAGGTGAACCGTCTGGTAAAGCAGGTACAACCATTACAACAACGGTATTAGACGTCTTGAGGAAATCAATCATTTGCTCTTGATTTAGCGTCGATACTGCTACTTTACAAATCTATGAAATTAAAAAAATATTATCATCGTCACATAATACATCTTGAAAGATTTCTAAATTTCATATTTAACCAATGATAGGCTACACTTTCCACAATTACTTAACTATAAGATTTGAACAATTCACAACATTTGATGTGGTTTGTCTCCTTATTTGCATACTCACCTCTACTAAACGTGATCCTTGAGTTAGTCCAGCTTTTGCAGCAAAGCCACACGGTTCTACTTCCGTTACAATACCATCCTGCTGAACATGAAAGCCTAACTGACCCAAATCGTTTCGCCGTAGAATAAATTCTCTGGTTTCACATGCCATCGTCACGACTTGAAGACGAGTTACAATTTCCATTAGATCGTCATTTTCACCAAGATTCGAGGGTTCTTTACTGTGGACTGTTACACACTCCCCTGCGTGGTAATATATTCTCAGACTGAAAAACCAAAAAACAGATTATTTCAAGTTACTTGAACATGAATTAATACAGGTAAAAATTTTGGGCATCTACCAGAGCGAAAAAACAATATTCAAAATTCACCTATTGCACATGGAAGTATTCCATCCCAGAATACTTGAACACGGAATGGCGAATACAGGTTCTCGAGATATCGAGTCAATGATGACCAAACTATCATTAGAGATGGCAATATACGCATCAAGTCTTGAATCCGACGAGTGATCATCTAGAGATACTGACCAAGAAAGTGCTCCACCAAGCGCTGGATCCGAGTTAAACCGTGGCCTTAGTATCTCTTTCTTTTTGTTACCGAATGGAAGCATAGCTAAATAAATCCATTCAAGAATAATTTAGAGAAATGAGACCATATTTATAAAAATAATAGTTTCGTATAAAATGTACGATTAAGTCATTGAAATTAATTTTGAACTCTATCAAATCATACAGTAAAAACTGAAGATTAAAAACGTAACTAATAGTAAATATCTTACAGAATTTAGGCCGAGGATCAATTGAAATATTTGTAGAGTAGCTGAAAATTGAAGTAACAAAATGTTAATAAAATAACAACATCAATTAACACGCCAAACTTGACACATTCAGAGTATATATTTCATAATGATGTTCTACTATTTACCTAGAAACTAAATCCTTTAAGTACTCTTGTCTTGTTCTTGTTGCCATTGTTGTAAATTTTTCAGAGCGATAAGTCGCATTTTCCGCATTAATTACTAAGGACAATAAGAAATAATTATAAAGCATGTTATGTTCAATTCAATAATTTCCATATTGCAATGAATAATACTCATTAATTTAAAACATAAAACCATGAATTACAACAACATTTTGTACTAAATGATGAGGAATTTTAAATATGTAATTCATACCTTTCGCTAGAAGAAAGTCCACAAATTCTTTATTCTTGAAGAATTTCGCACCTTCTGGAATCGCCGGTCCAAACAAACTAACCTCCTTTGACCGACTCACTGACACGCTGCGTATAAACAAACAAATCTATTAATTGTGCATACAATGACAATACTGAATGTAACCCAAAGGAAACAAAATCCAAACCTGTAAGAAGTATTTTCTGTACACGGATTCGTCACCCGCACCACAATAAATACATGTTGAAATTGAGAACGGATGTTTTTAGGAGTAAAAGGAAGGGCCCCAGGTTCTGTAATAAATTTTGTCAACAATAATTGGAATTAAAATGGGCTCATTTTTGTATTATAATTGTAAATTGTAAGTATTTTGTTCATATATTTTTCATGATAAGATTAGCAACGTTTAATATAGACAATGAAAGTTTCTAGTTACCTTGAAACACAATCGTCACAATCTGTAAACCAAAAAATGTATGACATCAAATTTAAAACCAAAATTATTTGTCAGTACTGAATAGCAAATTATTTCAAAATGATCTTTTTAACTTAAGATTTTTGACTTACATCGTTACCAATATGGCGTTTTCTGGCCAACTGCAAAACATAATGAGAAAAAAAAACTTAGTCAATCTTAAGACAATATTATTTATACATCCATATACATAGTATTGGTTTCCCCAAACGATTCGGCATATCACCAAGATAAATTCAATAATCATGACTTTAGACTAGGAAATGAGTTTCCTCAAAACAGGACATTCGATCTATTTTTACAGGTATTGAATTCATGATTGAAATTTATTAATCGCAAAACCGTTTATGTAGTCTGGCTGTATCAATCACTCTAAAAGTTCTCACAATTTGATGCCTGGCTGAGTAGAAATTAATAACGTAAAGTTATTTATTACGCCTTTGACTTGATAAGTAACGCTTTAAACGATTATGTAAATATATCATATGATGATATACGTATAAACTTGCATAAAAATAGAAATTATCAAATCACACAATGTATTTTCACTTTTATTCAATTTGTCATAATACTTGAAATGCAGCCTCAATTTCCTTCTATTCAAAAATCATAACACCAACTTTTATTGTGATTATGTCAAACAAAATAATATGACCTATAATAGTCTATTACGATTTAGTATGAACATAAACATGGTAGTACTATAAAGTTTATAGTACAAACCACGTGTTGGCCCTACAACCTTAATGTTGCTTTGAGTTGCATAATATGTCAAAACTAGGAAATAAGCACGTCATACGATAAAGTAAACATCAAATGCTTGCAATGACCGTACAATTTTGATTTTGTATCCACAAAATACATGGCATTGCCATCGTCAGGAAGCTCCACGACAAAATTAATAAATAATAAAACAGTTCAGTGTGTCTGCACATGAATTCATCAGAGTGTACTATGAAACTCAAGAGTGCCATAAATAATGAAATCCTACGCGAACAATTCAACAACGTAGCAATATGATGATGATTATATTAAAGTATACAAAAAAAATCTACCTGTTGTCTATTGTTGGCTGTAAAAGGGAGTAATGTTGAGACGTGGAAAATTATTTCACAGTCCTGATACCGTGAGTAAATGGAGTAGAGTCCTGTTGAGTCATCTGTAAGAAGAGAAAAAATTAAATTATAGCCAGGAAAATTTTTTCATATGTTGAGTAAACTTGAGTACATAAATGTTATGTAGAACAATAATAATGAACTTTATGACATTGTTAAAATTTATCATCTGACATGAAAACCAATCGAATATCCAATTCAAATATTAATTTCTACATATAAAACCATCATCGCAGCACTGTCACCTTTTCACTCAATTAAAAAGTCTCACAAGACGAGACGACAAGATAAATACATGAACCACATATCCCAGTTATGATTTTAAATGTAATTTTACTAAAATTATTTTATTATTTTAGTCAAAGTATATGCCTACCTTTAACACAAAGTCCTCCGGTGTACTTATCAAATCCCTTGAGGCGAACTTTTTGTCCGATAAGATCGAGAAACTAATTTGAAATATAATTGAAAGAATTGAATTATGTTTTCTATGTACATTACATATGTACATGACGTATGAAAGTACATGTTTATGTCTACTGAGCAGGAAAGCTGACCATTACCTCATTGAAAGCTGGACCTGCGTCTTCATTATTGTACATCTCTTCTTCTGTGGCTTGGCCAGCTCTACAATACATAATCCCCACTTTATGACGATGTGTGAGGATCTGTTGCTGATTGTCTAATTTAAGCAGCTGGTCCTCGGTGGCCAACGTCTGCATTCCTAATTTCAAGCTGGAAAAAGAGAGTAAAAAAGCTGCGGATTACAAAAATATGTACTGGTGTGCTCTGTGGAAATCAAATGATAATTCAAAGGATTCATTCATCGACACGAAAATTTTACTATATTTACGTCTCAATGAGACGGTCTCATTAATTTCCCTTTTCTTGGTTATTTCTGAGTCAAAGTTCAATCAAAATCGGCTGACTTCAGTTGCAGGTATAGAGTTTTATATGATACAATAAAATTAGTAACTTTAAATTATGAATCATCATGCAGAAACTGCTTACCATGATAGTTGAATTTCTGGAAGTAGCAACTCGATAACCTCTTTTGCGTGGCATCCTCCAGTTTCTAAATACATTTAAAGTTGGAAGCATATTATATGAATTGTCATACTTATACTAATATTAGAAGAAATTATTGTTCAATGGAGTAAAATTCTATTACTGTTGGGTTTTATTAACGGAATACTCTCCTCCAAAATTGATCCTCTCAATGTATTCAACTACAAAAAGATACATATAATTAATTAGTGTGAACTCTGCGCTTCTTCAAAATGTAAAATTAATATTAAATATTGTATTTTAAATAGCTGTTTATTACTCACCTCTGTGGAGCGAACAATAAGTCGATACAAGTAACGGGAAGAATTATCCTTGGCATTGGAGTCGTTACTTGAGTCCTCATTGATTCTTTCCCGTTTAATACTAATTGCCAATGGTCCCAGTATCTCATCTGATCCAAACCAATTTTCATGTTCTGTAAAAAAAATACAATACAATTTGTGAGATTCACAACGATTGATAATGTAAGTACAAAAATCCTTACTTTATAAATTAAAATGTTACAATGCAATGAGATGTGATTTAAATTATAATTCATCCAATCATCATTTAGCATACCCGTGCTGTAATTTAATTTAGATTTTAATTTTATATGGTATCTGCAATTTTACTTTCATGGATGTACAAGTTTTCTATTAAAAAATTGTACCAAAGCCCTTTAAATGTTCTAGGTTTAGGTGTACAGCCATGAGCTATTATTTTGTAATTTATCATTGCCTTGTATTCCTAGCATACATGTCTACATGTATGATGAATAATGTCTCTGTAACGAAGTGCATACGAGTAAAGAATAGATATTTAACCAAGACATCTAAAGCACATTAAATTCAGCCTGTTAGTTTATCAAAATGGGAAATGTTAGTATGTACAGCCTTGTTGTTCTTGAGTACAATGCAAGTCTACTAGTCGAACAAAGGGCCAGGGTGAGACATGAATTTTCATTACTCTACCCGATATTATTTGTCCAGAATGGAACTTGAGGAATTCAAGTAAAACGTTCACATATCTCGTTCCAGTTTCCTTTTCATGAAGGACCTCCCTCAACTACCTAGAATTTCATCAACTTTTGTACTGAGCCTAGTCAAGTAAAATTCGACTCACTCTCCCTCGCGCGAAGGTGTCAAGGGTTCCACTTCGCGACTCGAGTTTTTCAGCTTCCCAAAAGATAAGCCTCCAGGTACAACCTTTCGATTTACAAAACCGTCCTGGGCCTCTAGTCATTGTAGTAAGGACTAGTAGTCATACATGATGGAACATACAAAAAGCTTGAGTTAAGATGAGAACAAAGTAACAGCAAGGATATATACAGAAAACATACCCATAGCATATGCCTTTGAAACCCCTTATTTTGTCTCATTACACATATTCAGTCAGGATTCAGGATCACAGAGATTCTCCTTTGCTTCTAGTACCACGAGCTTCCCTTCGAATAATCCTGACATCTATAAGACTTATAGCCTCAAGCGGGTAGCCGTTGGAATCAAAAAGTACATACATCTTCAAAGACCCAGTATGTGCAGACCAAACCCTTCGTTTGCAGTGAGTTACCTAATACATGGTACAAGTTTATATCACATATCTGAGTGTAAAAATACCAGTACACAATATAGATGAGTATGTGTATGTACCAATGTAAAAAAGAAGAAGTACTCCTATACAGATTGATGAGATAGAGACAGATATAAGTAGATATAGACAACAATTATAAGGAGGACGCATATATACATGGTTTTATTACATACGTCATACGTCAACCAACAGCTAAACTTTATATTTCAAGAACCCCTCATTGTCTTTACACTTTTAACCATATCCTTGCCCCTTCAGCTTATATTTGTCTTGATCGCTTTAGAATTCAAAGCCCCAACTCAGTGCATATTTAGACAGACTTCTTCACTGTTTTGGCCGACAATCAACACACCAAAAAACTCGTGTGTGTGTTAAGAAAGAATCGAGGAGACACAGAAAGAACCCTGTGGACCAATATCAAATATTGAGTGAGTGTAGGCCCTACAGTGTAGGGTATCTAAAATAATCTACGGCACTCTTGGCTACCCCTTAAAAATGACTCACGAGTTTAAATAGTCTTCCTTTCAAACCGTCTTCTTCTGGAATCTTGGAATGTCACAAATTATAGCTTCTTCAACCCATGAATGAGTGCTAGACAATTCGTTCGTTCGTCGTCTCTCCCTTGAAAACTACCGTGTAAAATACCTCACGATGTAGTTCCTGTCGACTATTCTCTCCATCCATTGAATTTTCATCTTTCTCCTCTACTTCCTCACTCCGCTATCTGACACACCACATTATTCCTTATGAACAACATACCTTAAGCATAGTTCACATCTGTCCATATAATATGTAACTCTATCCGTCACGAGCTCCATCATCAGTCTATACAACAAAGGAGTACAAAAAGACTCAAAAAGAGTAGGAAAGCTGGACTTTTAAACAACTTTAAACAAAAGAATGTCTGAAACATGTGCAAACTAACGATTAAAATTATCTCCTATTTGACCTTTTCCAACTTTTTGTCTATGAGTACAATACGAGACAAAAATTTGTATATATGTACCTCCGTCGTCGCCCTTGTCTAATAATATACTGCCACGTAGTATATCATAAAATACAATAGGTATACTAAAAGGTTTTTAGTTTTTGTACTAAATTATTCAAAATCATTTCAGATTTTTTTTCAAAAAAGAAGAAATAGAGCACACTTTCCATAATTTTAGATTCATCATGTCAACAATTATAACATGAAATGTCCTATAATTTGTAGAGGTTGATTTAATTAGCTCTGATCAATACTGATTGATTAATAAGTTACCTATCATGTAAATTTATACAAATAAAAATAACAAAAACACAAAAAAGTGACTTTTTATGCTTTGAGATTTAACATCTTGTTACCCATTGTCTTGAAAATTGACTCGACTGAGCAAACTCTCTTCCAACTTGAAGTGATATATTTATATACTTTCATCAAAATGCATACAAGTTTTCTTTTAGTCACCATATAATATCTAGAAATCTATTATCTCTAGAAATTGAATGTCTAAAAAGACTCACCACAAAACACAAAAACTTCTCATCGCCCTAATTTCTCTGTTTATCAACCTAAAAAATTGTGAGCCACATCGAAATGATCCATAGCAGTACAAAATATGTAACAGTCAAGAATTTACCATCAAATTTTACAAAAAAAAGAGCTTTCACTTTTTGTGCTCCGTTACATTTGAATAACTTAGTACCTTGACTTGGTTAGCATTAAAGCATATATATATATATAACTTAACATCTTCAGCTTGCATCCATTCTTACACCAATGAGATTCAGTTTTCCTTTGTGTTACTGTTACGTCATGTCCTTGAACGTAGACACCATGTTACGAGAGCTATGCAAAGAGATTACAGAAAGTTTTACATGAAAACATCTACTGGACGCTCTTTCTCCAGCAGCTACGTAAACAAAAACCTTTTATTTGTTCAACCCTTGTTTACCCTAGGTAAAAGAACATTCCTCTTCAATCTTTCAAGTTAAAAAAAACTTAACTGACCAACATCATCCATTCTCTCTTTCTTTCATTCATGTAAACGTACCAGTGAGACTGTAACAACTCTTCTTACATGATACATACGTACGTAGGTATGTATCTAATTTTAATTTGAAAAACAAGCAACAAACGAGGTATTTTTTGTTCTCCAATCTATAATAATTGTCTCAACGAGTAGTCATACTATCAAAATCATGCTTTGATGCACCTAAATGTACGCAGTGCATAGGATCAAGTCTCAATCTTATGAGAGATGTCTTATATGCCAGAGTTTTTTTTCAAAGGAAGTAACTCGAAACGCAACTTCCCGTCAAGTCCAGCCATGCAAATGTAAGCTATTTTAAAGCGTACAAACACAACTCATTTAGAGGAGGTAGGAATAGAAAAATAAAATATCTGTATCCTGTTTGGTCTTTTTATTCCTCCACAAGCAAAACTTAAAATCAGACTGCCTCATCATGAGCTTTGATATCCGTAACATGTTCGAGACTCAGTACTGTTACATCATCTGAGAATGGTCTCATGTTACATAATTGGTAGCAATTTGATTTAGTTTCTTCCTTTTTTCACAAATAAAATCTAAAAATGTCACAAATGACCAAACCATCCATAAAGAAAATGATGTGATCAGTGATATACCCCTCCCAAGCTCTTAGGAAGAACTTTTTACATGTTATAATATAAAAATACAAATGTACATACCTTGTCGATAGAAATATTTTTGATAGTATTCTGCTCCAAGGTCTACGGCTTCTAAGGTTGTTTGTCGACTTGCTGCCTTGCTATAGGGACAGGAACCATGTGTCCAGTGTGTACTACCAGGACTCCACTCCAACAAAGACAGTCCACGGGCTTGTTGTGGTCGATGAAATGCTCCATCCCATGGACTTTGTGTCATTATTTTTTGTCTATTTGAACTCCCTCGTCCCAAACTAGAAGAAGTCGAACTCTCCAAAATTCCACGATGACCAATGTTTGATCCCGAAGATGTCAAATGATGGTAATTGTGTCGAAGTGCACTTGATTTAGTAGAATTTTTAAAACGGGTAAGACAAACTATCTTCTCTTCTTCTCCTCCAATTTCATTACGGAAATATGGGCAACTAAAATCAAACAAAAATGACACTCAAAATTAAACATTAAAATCTACAAATAAAGAGTTGACTATAATCGGAAATACAGATTTTTTTCCACAGCCAGGACCAGTACTACGAAAAATTTAAAAGGCCAGTTGTGTAGAGCTTTAAATTCTGGTTACAGCAGTCCTACTTTCATTGACATTGGTCAAACGGTAAGAAATTGAGAGCTTAAATTCACACAAAAGTCATTATTTTTTAAAAAAAAATAATGTTCGTTTTTTTCTAACGAATAGAAATTTTAATGAACATTCATGCAGTAACCCACTTGATGCTTGCATTTTAAAATTTTAAAGCAATTCATTTAAGTGAAAATCTTAAGGCAATACGAAGGAACTGACAAACACAAAAAATTCTATACAGAACTACATTTTCAGAGTTTCTGTGACATGCCTAAACTGTGGAGAGAAAAAAAGGTTATTTCACACTCTGTACCATGTCATAAACGTCACATAGGTACCTAATACTTTTATACATGAAAAAAATTGTTCCGTCCTTGTTTCCAATAATGGGCATGGACGTACATAGTTCAAAATAAATTATTTAAAAACCAGAATGACTCACCTAAGTATCGAATGATTTGAATTCCCATCCCCTAAATCAGGGTCATCATGGTGGTCAAGACTAGGATTTTCACTATTGTTCAAAGAAAGTGTTCCTTGATGAGTACTCGCAATGTCATTCAATGAAGCAGAGGGTGGTGGTGTAGAAATTGGTCGATGACCTAGTGAGGCCGCTGATGCTCCTGTTGTAGTATTTCTCCGCTTTGATAATAAGCCCCGTAGACGAAGACCCGAAGCATAAGAAATATTTGCTGATACACTTTGGCAGTCATAGTGAGCAAAAATCCGTCGTCTATAACGTTCTTCCATACACACACCTTGTCTAAGTAAAACAGACTTGCCAAAACTATTGTCAACTTCCACACTATGATCTCCACTTGGGGAAAGAATGTCAAATTTCACTGCCTCTGGAAGACTTTTAGTATTTCCATTATTTCTAAATGTAGTTGAACTTCCTCTCAATTTTCTAAAAATTGAGGCTGGAGCGTCCACTTTTGTAGTAGTTGATACATTTCCTTTACCATCTGTCTGGGTGGATCCGGGGAAATTTTGACCTTGCACCGAAGAAGACCCTAATTTTTCCTTGTGTTCCCAAAGCTTTTGAAATTTCAAACGGAGACGAGGACTGGCAGTGGTATCCCGCATTGTAACATCTGAACTTGTTGCTTTACCACTTTTTGTATTGGATGTACTCTGTGATCCAATGGACTCATTCACATCAAATGAACCCCTTCTATCCCGACTCATAGTGGATGCAACTAATGACAAAAAATGGCCAGTCGAATGATTATTACCAAGAGAACTACTTCTTTCACTTTTTACACTACCACTACCACTTCCTCCTCCTGCATTAGATAGAACGTCAATTGACCCATGACTTCCAAAATCTTTCCGTCTTGTAAAACAACCCGTGTATGCTGTAGTGTCACCTTTTACTTGATTTTTACTGTGTTGTTGTTGCTGTGACTGCACATGTTGATGATGAGGATGAACATAGGAAGCTAATTTCCCCCCAAGTGAAGCTCTTTGATGATGGTAATAATTTTCTCGATCCAATAAATCTAAACTACTATTGCTTCTGTATAAGGCTAGTCTGGGTCCCGTCTTTGAATTCACACTCACACCTAAATTCCCTGGAGAATTTTTATTAATAAATGAAGAACTCCCACTCTTTCCTAATTTATTTGAGGAATTTCGCACTGTCACAACAAATGGATCCACATCTTGAGCTATTACTGGTACTACTATTGAGCTTCTATCATGAAGTGGAAGACTGGTAGTGGTTCCAATTTGACCTGCATCAACATGGCCATATTGTTGTTGTTGTCTTTGTTGTTGTTGCCCATAATGAGACTGTAATTCCGATTGGGTTACATACTCCAAATTATTCTCATTTCTTTTGATCCCTTCAGTTGACACGCTAGTCACAGTAATGTATGAAGATGGACTTGGGTCTTGATTTGCAGCTGACCGAGGAACCGCATTACTGGAAGACCGTGGAGAATTCACATCCAACGTATTATTCGACAAACTCATTGATGCTGACTACTGGTCCGGATGTCTCAGTATAAAGTAGGTCCAATTGTTGGTCAAACAATCACCAACAATGAATACAGTGTGAATGAACAAAACGTTGGATTAACCTATTCACAAAAAAAACAATATTTTATTATTTTATTTAACAAGGACAAATATTAGAATATTATCACAACATGCATCATTTAATCATTTTTTTAAAAATATTGATGATTTTTGTAAGATTGCAATCTTGTGACTCTACAAATAATTTAATGGAGGTGTGTAATATACCAACGTGCATTAGATTCGCAATAGTTAGTACATGCTCATATCTCATCTCATAATGTATGTTACATTGTTAAGTAAAATATAACGACTGCAATTTTCTCTAACCGGGGGATGGAAGGAGATGGATGTTCTCATGCATGCATAACCATTGCAACTCTATGGTGCTGAATTTAACCTCTGCATCATTTACCTCAACTTCAAAAGTTCATTTAAAAGTTACTTTCAACCAGTCTCTACTTTACGTCAGGGCGGTACTTCCTCCTTTAACATTCAACAACACCACAATTCCCATACGACGAGTTTCTAGGTATATATTATATTCCTATGCCTATGGGTTGGAGAAAACTTGGTTGCTACAGTTTTTCCCCTCAGTATCCGGTGGATCGCCCTGGTTCATACACCACATATCTCTGTTATTCCCTATGTAGTACTGCCTACATGTATTACTTAATATCAGCCACAGACTGTCAGACTGGGTACAAAAATATTTTCCTTGCGTTTTGTAGCATACATGTACTCCATAAAATAAAATATGAAGCACCAAAAATCACAAAAGACTGATTAGAGGTCAACTTGTAAATAAATTATATAAATATTATTCTGATTTGTAATTTTACAAATCGGCTTTTAAGCTGAATCGAATGTTCTTGTTCGCTATAATCTACCTACAATGTAGGTCTTACATTGTTCTCACTATAAATGGCCCTTGAGTAAAGATACCTAGTATTTTTATAAGTGTACGAAATTCATGGTAAACAATCAATATGATGAGTGAGACAGTAATAAACCATTTTTATTACTCATTTTATTATTTATTTAAATTATTATTCTTTTTGGTTAGTTGTCTCTCATACACAAATCTGGTCCACTATGGACAGATAAAAATTTTGAAATCATTTCTAGTAAAAATCATTTAACATCTACAATTTAAGGACCCAACAGGAGAGAGAGAGGAAGAAAAGTGTTAAATAATCTTACTACTTACTACAATGCTATGTATGTATGTAGTATATAACAGAATGTACTGAATTGTACTGGTAGTAGTGTAGTAGATACTGTATTTGCTAGCGTGAACATTGAACATGAATTTCAGCCCTGAGCAATTGTTGCTTTACAGTGTAAAGTTTACACTTTGACCACAGTGATATTCGTTTTTTAAAGAACGCTTTTCGACATGCTTGACAAAACGTTACAAAACAAATCTAGTCAAGAACATTAAAGAAACTCCCTGAGAATAAGAATAGAGTACTTAATATACCTACAGAGAGCTGCACTCACACGAAATGACATGGTTGTGGAGCACACGTGAGAACAATTTTAGTCGTGTGATTCTGTTACATACACACAAGAGACACAAGTATAAGTAAACGGTTTTTATTCTCGTTTTTTTACAAAAGAATAAGGTCTTCATGGAGTGTATACAACCCATAAGGATATGTACAATTATACGTACCTATATCTGAGATGTCAAAACAAAATATAAACCATTTCATGTTTAAAGTTTCTGCGAGTTTTTTGTTTTAAAAAAAATGTAAAGAAGACACTCAATATTATGGGGAGCATTAACGTAGCACGACATTTGGAATGTATCCTTTGCCGAGAAATTTTAAAAATATGATTTGGTTACAATCACGTATATTGAGACAAAAGACATAATTGATTGATTTCACCATGTGTTTTTACCAGTATTTCGCTTATGTTTTTATTGGAGAGCTACAACTTTAAATACATTCCAATTCATTCACTCAAATCGCAAGAGTTTTTAAATCAAGAATGATCTAAAATATGCTCAAATAATGTTACAAAAACAATTGAAGCACTACCATGTCTATGAGAAGATAATCTGCACACCTACTTGTATTAGGTCAGAAAAAATGAAATGGTGTAGACTAAACAGCGAGAGAGAGAGACTTGTACAAAGTATGCAAGAATCTTTAGTTCTTACTAACTTCAGTAACTTGTGTTAAGTACGAGGGAGTTAAGTACGATTAGAGGTTCAAGGTAGCAAAGAATAGAAAGACTAATTACAGGGGTAAAATATCAAATTCATTAGATCACAACAGGGTGGCAACGTGAAGCCATTCAAATGTAGCCATCAAATGACATTACTATTACATTCCTTCCCCGATATCCTTTATGAATGAGCACTCAGTTGGTATTATTAACCCACGACTGTTCACAGGTTTGTGAAGGAGTAAAAATAAAATATTCTACAACAAAACAAAATAATTGTCATTTCACATTTCCATTTATATCACTGTACTACACTTGTGTGTAAAGTTGTCGGCATTAGAGAATTTCTGAGTAAAAATGCATAAATGCACAAACGATGAACCGTATTGTCGTATAAAATATTTAAGTACTGTAACATAATAGTTCAAATATTAACAAATTATATATACTTTTTTGACAAAAAATTTGATTTCCGGCTCCCAGATTAAGGTACATGATATTTATTTAATAAAAGTATTTTTTGGTAAACAAGGGCCATCATGTTGGAAAAATATATATCAGAAAATATCTTTCTAGCTCAATTAATCAATAGAATATACAAGGAATTTATGTACTTTTCAAGCGCTTGATTTAACACAATAGCTTTCAAATTTGCAATAATTGACAAATTGCTGCTCTCACAATTGTGCTCTCTAACCAATAAATTGTGTTATACATTTTTAAAAACCCTCATTAAACTGCTCCTCTTGGATAAAAAAGATGATCTGTAAAAAGACATTTGCTGTTCTTTGCATGAAAATACTAGAACTTTGTCTACTCATTTTATATAATATTTAAAATACTGTCGATTAATTTGAAATATAATTGGAGTTACATATTAGATTTGAGATGTGCAACCAATGTCATGTGCAACCAACTGCTTAAGCTTTACTAATTTAGTAGTACTAGTGTAACAATAAACTAGGCTTTACATAAAATCAACGTGGAATAAATTTTATGTTAAGATTGATGTTCGGACCCTAGCTAATTAAAGAAGATGTACTTAAACTCTGGTTCAATCTATATTATGAAGTGCCTAATTGATATACTATTATTCCATGTTAGGATATTAAATAACAGGACAGTCAAGTAAAGATAATTTAATTTGGTTAGTCTCTCTTTTTCTCTCCTGTTTCTGCACTCCTCTAACAATACAGCATTAAAAAATTTCAGTCGATTTAGTCTTCAGTGAAGGCCAAAGTAAAAAAAAAAAAAAAGAAGACAAAACTACAATGGTTCTACAGGGCACACGTATTGCTTGTATGTATGTACGAGTATACAGCCTCTGGCAGATTCATTCATAAAAAAGAGTTTCTGCATCCTGTTTCCAAAATTAATGTAAAAATATTAATTGTATTAAGCAAGGGCCAAGGGGTTGAAATATGTGGAAAAAACATGATTTTTACCTTATTTTACGATCCATACTCTGTCTGAGAGAGTTGTCTACTACTTATGTGGTCACATTGTGTTGTAAGAACTAAACAAAAGTTTCAATTTTAATTCATCAATATTCAAAAATAATATTGATGAAAACTGTTTCAATTCTCAATCATAATTAAATGAACACACGATGTTTTCTTGTAGAAAAATAATTAAACTGATTGGTGAACAAAAATTCACAAAATTCCTTTTTTGTAAAATTCTCTTCTAATATTCTTGTGATGATATGAAATTTCCATTTCACTCAAATCACAGAGAAATCTATCTTGAAATCACACACACACTCACACATAGTCAAATAAAGGCCATGATATTATTATTCATTTAAAATTATCAAAAAATTAACAAAGTTGCTTCACAAACAAAATAAACCACCTCCACACCAAGACAGAGTTTATCAGACTGAGAGAAGAAAGAAAAAAAATCCAATCCAAAACATGAATTTGGACTTGTCTCCCATCTACGCTCGACTTTTGTAACCTGCTTCATTTCAGTGGTACGACTTAAATTTAATTTAATTGTTCATCGTCAGTTTAAGGATTAACTGCGGTCCTCGCGTGTTTCTGCTATAGAAGATTAACAAATTTATTGTCGTACAAGACTGTCGCCTCATCTTGATTCGTGAGGGTTGACATCTTTTTCCTTGTGGATTTTAATAAATAATTTAAGAAAAAGAATTAATTTAATAAGTATTAAGTAAGTACGTACATATAGTTAAATCTCCTCAATACCTGTACATTTATTTCCCAACTACAAAGGTTACACCTTCATTTTATGTTGTACTCTCTTTGCAGGTCATAATGGTTCAAATTGAGGACGTAACTTCTGAGGAAGGGTCGTCCACGAGAAGAAGGAATGTAGGCAATGACCCGACTGACAATAATGACGAGCCTAATAACACGGTCGTCGCTCCCGAATCTGAAGTAAAAATTTATGCCTTTTTGTGAACAATTTGAGTCATTCTGCAAATTTCTTTTGTTTTGAGCTAATTATGATCTTTTTTGTACTCGGAATATAATATTGTCCTTTTACCAAAAAGTTTTGTACTCATGTTATAGTTGACATTTGACGAGCAAGTTAATCGAGAAAGAGAACAATATCAACCCACCAGAATGGAGAAAGTCATGGCCATTGTTAAATCTCTTATCTTGAGGGCTTTGGTAATATATTTCATAATGACCTTTATTCGAGGGAGCTCCAATAAACCGGCAGCTACGAATAGCACTTCATCTATAGAACCAGCTCCTGCCAGTCTGGCTTCTTCAAATATCTACCCCAACGGCACAGAATTTGTAAGCCAATTTATAAGCAATGATGATTTGTAGTAAGTATGTACATATGTATTTTCTCATTCTTATTCTTTTTCATCAAAACTTTCTAATCAACATGATGACATTTTCCTTACTGTTTTATTTACAGGACATGTATGTTTATATCTCAGAAGATATTAATAGCATTCAAAATTTTACTAACGCTCAATTGATATGGAAGCAGGATTTAATTTATGGAGACTGGAATGGTGGACCAAATGGAGATGGTAAGAATGGAGTCGAAATTTGATTCCTGCACTTTCATTTGGTAAAAATTAGAGGTTTTAATCAGTACTAGATGGTCAAGCCAATTAAGTTTTAATGCAACTTAATCATCCTTGACATCGCCCACAAAAGAGAGAGTCAAGGACGAGAGTCTTTTAACATTATCTCACATTCATTATAAATTCTATTCTCTAATAATTTTTTTTTCTTTTTTTTTCTCTGCCGTTCATTGTCTACACTCCAGGATCTTTCAATCAGGATTGCCAAGTTCGATTATCAAAGGTATTATCACAAGACACTATTCTTTACTATCAAAATCTTCTTTATCAAATAATTCACCAACCCAACTCTATATTTCAACCTTCTTCTGATATACTGTACAATTAAATGGGTGGGTCAGCTTATTACTGCCGTGCAAAATTATTTTCTCCATGTTCATGACGATTATCACCATTACTTTATTTTGACTCCTTTCTTTTCATGTAATTTTCTTGTACTCTGCTTAAACAGTCATCCCTATTGAATCTGTCTCTTGTAGATTGTTTGCTTGCTTTACATGTATTTGTTCATTCATACCTCTTTTTCTTTCTTTATTCGTTATCAGTGTCATATTGTTGTTGGGGTTGTTATTATGATTATCAAAAATCTTGTAGCCAATAAAGCCTTTTGGCATACAGTTGTCAAAATCAAAAATCGAATATATATATATCACATTTTTGACATTTTAAACAAAAAATTCAATTTCGTCTTTGTACATTTTGTCAATTTTAGAAAGCCCAAAACAACGGTACAATTTTTATCCATGTGTTCTTTGTACCGCCTGGATTAAGCCCCGGTAAGTTTGGCTATATTTTACTACCATATTTTTTCAAGAAAAGTCATGATACTGTCTCGTCGCAATACCAGGCCTTTTTAATTTAACTTGTATATAATTAGATACACCTAAGTATGTACTTGTTGTACACGGACAAAACTTTACTTTACTTTACCCGTGCATTTGACTATACAGTTCTCGACTACATTTTTGTGAAGGCTACTAGTCTTCTCATATTACAAACATTTCTCTTTTCACAAATGACAGAAATTCACATGCAAGACAATGTCTTTAATCAGTTTCCTCTGATTCGGCACTTCATACACATTATATGTTTTTATTGAGGAGTGATCGAACTTTATGTTCCTCACTAAACTGTCAGGCTTTTCATTTTTTTAAATAAGAATAGTTTCCAGTTCAAACTTTGCACATGAAATGCACTTGTAGTGACGGATTTAGTACATGGCATAATTCATTCATTTTTTATATATTTGTCTAAATACAGGATGATTCTTTGTATATTATTTTCTAGACATCTTTTCCGATCCCAAACGTAGTTCAGAAGACAAGTATGCCAAAAGTAGAACAATTCATGGTGAGTAAATTATTCTTTATTTAAAGTCATTCAGTAAGGTGGCATTTAAATTCTAATGTGTTGAGACAATGATGCTTTAATTTTGACTTTATCAGGTGTCAAACAATTGAACAAGTTCAAAAGAAGACGTTATGCTAAAACACATAATCTTCTTACTGGTGAAACAATGGTAAGTTGATGGACTCATCTTGGAGAAATTTATATGGCCAAATATTCAGATTTCAAAGACTAATGCAGTCACAAATTTCTTTTGTGTTATAATAAAAATAAGGTATAAGTTCATTGTTGTATTTATATGAAATCTTTTTGTTTGTAGGCTTCCATTGAAGAACAAGAAAAGGCAAAGGTAATAAGAATGATTTCAAACATTTTATGCATTAATTAATACATACTCATAAATTTATGTACGATTAAATATAGATTATGTCATCTTCCATTGAATCCCACTGGCATCCTAATATAACTGGTACGTTATAAAAATAAATAAAGTCTTAAAATATATGTAATATGTAGATTGATTTAAAATGTATATTTTTGAATTAGTAAACATTGTTATTATAAACTATTAATAATAGTCTATTTATTATTGATACTTTAGTAAATATTGTTGCTGACTGGACTGCATGGACCATGGGTTCCGTTCCGGTACGCAAGTTTTTGTTCATAAATTATCAATTTATCATGACAATTTATCATGATAAATGTATGTATAGTTAAAGGAACAACAATTATTTTGTGCATTACATATTTTCATATTTTACAACTGAACAAACTAATCTAAAAGCAACTTTCTTACAGGTTCCTTTGAACGAGTATGTAAAGGTGAGTTAAAATTTATTGAATCCAGGAGTTAGTTTACCACAAGTACTGCTACATTATGTAGTCTACATTATTGATTATATATATAACTCTTTATTTTTGACTTGTAATTATATAAAACTAATCTGTCAAAATGATTTCTCTAGTTCCTTCCTAGTGAACTTAAATACCAACCAGTTTTATTCTTCAACGGTAAGCGAGTCACTACGACATTAAGTAGAATAGATGTATTTTTTACAACACTCATAAGAAGAAAGTTAATAAAAATAATTTCGTAATGAAATTTTAGACTATTGGAATCTTATGAAAGATTACAATCCCATCAATGAAACTACGACGTAAGTTATGATACTCTCAATGGAGAGTTTCATCAGTCATTTTATCATGATTAATTATTATTGTATTATTATTGTACAATTTGACATTTTTTCCCGCTCAAAGTTTATTTATTATTATTTATTTTAATTGGATATCCGTTCCGGTGATTTCAGAACCTTACCACTGACAGTGACCTTCCAACCGTTGTCTCTTTTCAAGGTGAGTATCTTTCTGTGAGCCGGAAGCGAAGGCAACGGAAAACTAAGATCACAAAGACTTATAAAATAGTTTCTATCGTCAGTAAATAATATGTGATTTGATTTTATTTATATTTCATCATTTGTAACATGTTCTTCCTGTGGAATTTTATTTTCAGTGGCAAATATATGCAGCTCAATCTATGCGAAATCAGTGGCAGGCAAATTTTATGATGGGTGATAGTAATGATGAAGAGGATCAGGATGCTTTGAAAGAAGCAATACTAAGTACAAATCCATATTTACTAGGTTAGAAACAAATTCTTTTTTACCAGGTTAAAGATTCTGTCAAGAGGAAGTGTGAGTTTTCATGGTGTACGATACTCCTTGATCGAACGTTTTTTTAAATTTAAACTTCAACAAATGAATCCACTTTATCTTGGTTTTTAGGTCTCACTTTTGCCATTTCCATTCTACATAGTATTTTCGAGTTCCTTGCATTTAAGAATGGTAAGAAAACCTTTTGAGCAACAGAAATTACATCAACGTTGAATGTTGGTATACAAAACAAAGTGTACCATGAATAAATATTTTTTGTAATTATTTTTTTTAGATATTCAGTTTTGGAATAACCGAAAAAGTTTGGTGAGTTGTAGTATAAGCGTGTAGTAATTGGAGCGTTCCTGTTAATGCTTTTCCTTGGTTTCAGTATCGTGGAATAAACCTTTCCTGTACGATATTGGATGAAATCAAGAAAAAGCGTTAATTAAACGTGCGATTTCCGTGTTTATACAAAATAAATATTTTGAAAAACAACAAATGTTGATATAAAAATCATACATAATAGATGTACAATCTAAAGGGCAATTTAATTTTTTCAGGAAGGCCTTTCAGTGCGATCAGTGGTAAGTAATAAAAATATTTAAACATGACATTTTCCAGACGTATTCTGTAAATTTTATAGAATTCATTTCATAATTTATTTTTTAATAATAGTAGAGTTTATAGAAAAGATTAAAATACAAGAGGCAGAAACTTTAAACTAAAATTTTTTTTATTATAGTTCTTCAACGTGTTCCAGTCTGTTATTGTTCTTTTGTATGTACTGGATAACGAGACTAATTTTGTTATAAGAATGAGTGTATTCGTCGGTCTACTTATTGAAATTTGGAAAATTAACAAGGTATGTTGGTCGACCTCTTTTAATTAAATGTTGAATGTACATACTAGATTATATTGTTGTGTACATTTAAGGGAGTATCATGATATAAAAATGCTTAAACTTATGTAAAAACTTTTGTTTAATAGGTGATAGATGTCAAAATTGATCGTCAAAATCGCATCCTCGGTGTAATTCCTCGCATTGCTTTTACTGATAAAGGCTCTTATGTGGAGTCAAGCACGCGACAATATGATGTTCTAGCATTTAGGTAAATTTTATTGTAAATTCTAGAAGACGTTTATATGATAAAGATTCTTTGTTTTATCATAAGACATGAATATTGTATTTCATTTTCTACAGGTATTTGTCGTGGGTACTGTTTCCTTTACTAGTCGGGTACTCTGTGTATTCCCTCATGTACGTTGAACACAAAGGCTGGAAATCATTTATATTGTCTATGTTGTATGGATTTCTCTTAACATTTGGTTTCATAAGTAAGTTTATGATTATTTGATTATTATATAACACCACAAAACATTCGTAAATAATAATTGTTATATAATAATGTATACCAATTTAAAAAAATTATTGTTTTTATTTACAGTGATGACACCTCAACTATTCATCAATTATAAACTAAAAAGTGTCGCTCATCTTCCTTGGAGAATGCTGTCATACAAATTTCTCAACACTTTTATTGATGATGTCTTTGCATTTGTCATAACTATGCCTACCATGTATCGCATTGGTAAGTTGAAAGTTATTATTAAAATGACTATCAAGTACACGTAATAAATAATATTTATTTGAAAATAATTATCTATACAGGTACACTTCGTGACGACATCATCTTCTTTATTTATCTCTACCAGCGGTACATTTATCGAATTGATCCAACTCGAGTCAATGAATTTGGTTATACTGGCGAAATGCTTGAGAATAAACAACCACCTTCTGTTGAGGGAGATGATGGTCAAAAAGCAATTACTGAAACTCCAGATTCATCAGCAACGGCAACACCAGCCAATGAGACAAAAGTAAAAGTAAAAACCAAAGCGACAAAGCTGAAGAAAGATGAATAATAATATATAATAAAAGTATACTACAAGTGTTATACCTTTTAAAGCACTGTGTGCTGGTGTGTTTAAAAGGTTTCTATTCATTATGGAGAGGTCATGGTTTCATGGTTGCTGTTTACCAGATGAATGTTGTGTGATCCTGTTTATTGATTCGTAATGAGATAATATTTTGATGTTGTTCTTGTGATGCCGTTATTTTAAAAAAAAACTTAAGTATGTATGATTATCCGAATGATCTTAATTTAATGGTGCTTCTTTTCAAATACGTCAACTACTTTTTCTCTCTGTACATTGTTTGATTGGTGTTAGTAAACGCTTAACACAGAGACACTACAAGTTAACATCATAAATCATAATTGTTATTCTTTATAATTTTAAAAGTTATTAAATAAACAGTCAAAAGAAACATTTCTAGTAAAATTACCCCGGTTTTGAACGTGACCCATTTTTGCCTCTTTGTGTTTCAACATTTTTGAGTGGAAACGATGACGTGTATTTTCGAATTTTATTTCAAAAATTTCAAAGCTCATTATTTTCATTGGATTTGTGTATAGATGCATGTATGAAAACTTCTGACGAGCACCAATTTAATTCGAATTTAAATTAATTCGAAAGATAACCACCGTAGATTCCACAATAACTAATAAGAGACCTGGTTTACTAAAAAAAAAATATTCAGCTTTTGGTCGGGCTACGATTAAATTTCCTTATCTTTTCAACATTTAGACACTATGTATTAGTATGTATGTACTATTGCCTAAATAAGGGTGACCGGACTACTATAATAGAGAAGGCTACTGCGTTAACTTTCTCTCTGACACGGCACCAAAAAAATTCCAGGTCAAGAGAATAAAGAGTTGCATTTTTGTGGATGAAAGAATTCATGCTTCCGTATGAGTATTTGTGAAACAAAGTAAAATAATTTGACTGCTGGTATTAGTTTGAGCCATGGAATGCGATTTGTTTAATAAAAGGATAAAAGATTTGCGTTTTAAAAATTAAAATGACAAAGTACAAGAAAACTGACACGTCAATCAAACCAATGTGTAAGCCAAATTGCATCCAGAAGTGTGCATACTGTAAATAAATTAGACCGGAACTTGCAGCAGTGCATAGAATTATGAGTAGAAAATATGGTAAGAGTGGGTCACGAAAAGGTGATGGTGTTTCCGAGAGCATGACTATGTGATTTAATAAACTACTTTTTCGTCCAAAATATGACTTCAAGTTTTTTCTTGCTATTCTGGCCATATGAAAATAGAAAATATTACATTGGGTTAATGGTTACCATTATGATGGGTTTTATTTTTATGTCATCATTTACCCAATTGTCTCAGCTTTTTAGCGGCAACTGTAGTTGAGTTGACGACTGATTTTCTCTTAGGCCGAACTAAATGAATTTCTAGCCCTTCCTTCGAAAGTCCTTGCTCATAACAAAAACAGCTTTTACTTTCTTCTTTCACTGGCGACTTTGTGTATCGTCTTTGACTTTCCTTCTCAACCTTTGTAAATACATAAGATGTCGTAATATAGGTTTCCACTCCAATTATTATTATTTACACATTCAAAATACTTTGACAAAATATAGGCAAAAATTGTTGTCTGACAAGAACTCTGCCATATAGCATTTGTAACATGACAATTCTCATTGATAGTTTAGTATATTCAACATATGGTTTGTACTTACGGGAATAGGCTCCTTAGTTAAATTTTTACTTTGCGAACCATGTAAACTTTCTTCAATAACTTTGAGTGTTCGTTTACGCCTTCTCAAGACGGTAAACATGACCTAAACATTCTTATATTACAACTACTAAAATTTCACATTATTTCAAATAGCTCCATTAGTTAAAATGGTGTTTCAATTCCTCTTTTTTGAAAATGTAATTCATATATAGAAGGGCAAATTTTACACATTCAACACAAAGTCAAATAAAATACCAGGCCCACTGTCAGTCACAATCACGACTTCTGTCTCATTACTTTCTCCCAGAGAAAGGTTTGTACACTTGTATTGAGCTTCTGTCTCATAATAGGCTTGTAGCTTGTACTCATAAGGCCTTGCAAGGTCACTTTTTCACTAGCAGTGTAAAATATTCAGTGACGACTTATGAAATTATTTATAGAGGTATGCATACTAACATATTGTATGTATGTATTCGGGAGAGAGTAGGCACAGAGCTCTGTGCAGAGCAAGGCTCTCCAGTGCACTGGGGAGCCTTGGCACAGAGCTTTATGCTGTGCAGCTGTGGAGCTTCACTCTGAAATTTAAACATGTATGAGTTCATTTCTGTGTCAACTTTGAATGTACAAATAAAATCCCGAATAGGTCAAAAAATTTCATAATAATGTTGTAGTAGATGGAATTGGAGTAAAAATATTTAAAAAGAATGGTCAAACTGGTCATATTAAATAGATCAGTACTTTCCTAGATGAGCCTAGATCTAGAGTGACTCATTGAATGTACCTACCACATACTTGGCTGAACCCTCCCCATAAATTCACCTTGTATTTGTATAATAGTTAATATTTATGTACAATGATTCTCCATTTGAGAATGAAGTTATATGAGGACTAGTAAAAATTGTGAATTCTCATCCCATGAGCTTATTGCTTCATTTGTTTTCTTTTTTCTTTTTTGTTAGTTTTATTTTTCGCACTAAAATAATTCATCCATACAGGATTACAGGATTTAAGATATGTAATAATAAAATAATTTTGGGCAATGTTGTTTCTTTTTTGTGTTCATATCCCCCTTCTTTCCTTTGCTGTTCAAAATTATTGATGCAAGGCACATACAGGGTGGTCATTTTAAAACTTGACAGCAACTTTCCGAAAGTTGCGGGAGCATTTCCTTTCCCCAAACAGCTCCAGTGGGACAATTTCTCGCTTTAGTTCTAGTTTCTAGTGGTCTCGTGAAACATACGGAAATAACTACACTGTACTTTACTACTTTACAATGAACACCATTTTGAAATATAATATTTCAAATATTGAAATAATTTACTATTTAGGGGAAGAAAAACAAAATATCTAATGTGGAGCACAAGTATTTGTTTTAAAGGGCCAAGATTTGTCGATAGAATGACATTTAACAACTCAAGAGTTGAGAGTCCTTCTACGAACTTAAATTTAGATTGTTTGTTTTTGGATTAATTTTTTCCTAGAAAAGTGCATATAGACATAGGCGCGATAGTATGTAGCAAGATAGGTGAAGGGAAGGCCCAAAGGCTTATATTTTATATTTAAAATTGTGAAAGGATAGTAAAGTGCTTGTAGACGGAAGAACAAACGACACTGGGGAAAGGAAGGATACGAGCAACATTTCCACTATGTTCCCGTTCGAAAAGTTGCTGTCAAGTTTTAAAATGACCACGGTGTATATTTGTAATTTGTATGTGTGTGTGTGATACATTCAATTACATTCCATAAACCATGATTCGTAAACTTTACAACTAATAATTATGCAAAACTTGATCCTCCAACCTAATATAATTAACTAATTATTATTCATTTTCAGCTCATCAATAATTCAATTCATCATTATCATAATTCGATGATCATACAAAAAAAATTACCGAATAATTATGTAAATATTCAAAACTCTATTAATTCTAGAATGTATTTATATATCTTGTCGGTCAATAATAATATTGATGACGATTTAATTAATCATCTAAATGATCTATCTCTCACTTTAAATGTCTCGCTTACGAATGGTTATGTTGTGAATGAGAGGGGGAGAGATCATCGATTTGTGTCAGCAGATTAGTATGGAGCCAATACTATGGACTTTGTGTAAAAAAAAGACAAGGAAATATCTATTGCGTAATCATTTTATACTCTGCACACTCTTCTATCCTCTTAACATCTTTAAACGAAAGACTACTCCATACTGTATTTATCTCATAAATAATAACCGACTTTTACCGATTTTAGGCCGTATTGTACGGTTAAAAGTTCACACATTTAACAAGAATTATTTTACAGTAATACTTGGCTGTGAATTATAGGGAGGAACTTTTTTTACAAGTTTTTTTCCCCTTAGATTTACCTCTTTTAAATATTGTAGACTAACAATAATTAGATTCATTTATATTATCCGAGTTCTTAGTTATTATATTTATGTATATTATACTTTCGTCATCAGCACAGGATGCAAAAATCATCATTTGATTTAAAAAAAACTATCGCCAAGAACACGGTGCTGCGCATTTTCGATTCGTATTTCTTCAACGTTATACCTAATTTCTAACACAATAATTATTCAAATGAGCAAGCCCTATCAATTTGAATAATTTTTTTTACACTATTGCTCAATAAACACTGACTCGCAACTAAAAAAAATGTCGACACTAAATTAATATACAGTTTTTATGTCGTATTGGGTAGAGTATAAAATGGAAAAACGCAAACGTAGGAAGGGATAATAAAATGGAATACATATACAATTAAATACATGGCGATTCAATAATGTCTATAGTATGGTATGATGTATATTATCTTGTTTTTCTTTCCTCACATTTTCCACTAAATTTGGATTTCACTTGTGAAGGAGGATGGCGGTTGTACTTTCTCAGTAGTAGGTTTCGGTTTCTTAGCAATAACTAGCAGGACAATAATCTAGTTTGCAGGACCAGGGTAGTAACTAAAAAAATTCAAGAAAAATTCTCGGTTAAAAGAGCCATTCGTGATAAAAGGAAGAATTCAGCACAAAACTTATGGGGAAGCAATAAATTCATTAGTTGAAAAAATGAATTGGTTACAAAACTATTCCTTTGACAATCCAATCATATCATTAAAATGGGACTATACTATTTTTAGGACAAAACAAACAAGAGAGAGTGTAATTTTTGCAATCAATACAAAAATATCTTACTATGGGGGTGGTCTTTCGTATTCGCCTTGGCACCTAAAATGACAGAAGAGAAAATTTTAGATTCCAAATCTCTCACTACTAATTAAGTAAATTATCCGAATAAATAGTTATTTTGTTTCACAAATAACTTACGAGGCAGGTGGTGTGTGATGATTGCTAAAGACCATCTGAGATCCCCAAGCCCTGAAATAAATAATCAAGAAATCAGACCACACACATTTCCCTAAATTCATTTAAAATAGTTTTAATTGTCTCTTTCGTACTTGTGTGATGCAGAGGAAGTATCTTCAAAACCTTTTGAATAAATGAAGAAACAATTATTAGGTTAAACTATTACATTAGACAATACGCTTAATATTTAATATAATTTAATTAATTTAGAAATATTAATTTAATTAATATTTACGGTTAGAGTATCGAGCAGCTTCGGCCGATTGCCCTCCTCTTCCACGTTTGTGACGGCGAGCACTATATATACAAAAGTTCATTCATTAAATATCAACTTTCCGAAAAATCAAAAGTAGTGGTCACTGAAAAATCTTATCCATATAGACTGCAATACACACAGTAAACAAATGACTTTACAATTATAAAATTAAAAATACAAAGGTAACTAAATAATTTTTTTTTTTAAAAAAACACCACCGTTTTTACAACGAAAATAAAACAAATTAAGAAAAATAATTACAAAAAATTGAATGTAGATAAGTACAAAATAAATTGTATAGCAGTGTTAGAAATTGTTAGTCGCTCAGAATAAAATATTGGTATCTTTTAATGTCACTAAATCCTTCATGTATAATTGTCTATAATTAAGGGTTATTTTATTTTAAAGTTTGTAAAATGGGATAAGTAAAATATTGGAAAATGTAATATGTACATGTATATACACAAAAAAGAGGCTCACATATTTTCCCCAATATAAAGAAAGCAATTGTACTTACATTCAATATGTTACATTTACTAAATAGAATTTAGTGACATTAGGATGTAAAATCTTTTGCCGAGCCACTAACAATTTCAAACGTTTATATTATTTTGACTATTTTTATAAAATAATTAACCTGATGCTTAATGGTATGGTATCTCCATCGCCATAATTAGATGTGTAGTATCTCGCACTGTGTGTATACAAATTCACGCTGTACATTCATTCACCATTTAAACAAATTAATTTTCAACATTCTATTAATTAGTAAAAAATATTAGTTAGTATCATAGCAAGTATTGCACATATAATATTATACAAATCATACTCGCTCTGCTCTACTCAACACAATGATTATCCCTTTTGTGCATCAGAAATTCAGAATCATTAAGTACATTACATTTTGCATCACAATATTCGTGAATAATTTCATAAAAAAATAGGAAAATGTGCACATAAACTAAAACAGGGTTGAAATACTTTACAATAAAAGATTATTACAGAAAACACTATAGAGCACATATTGTACAACAACAGTTTTAGGGGGGAAAAACTAAGCTTATATGAAGTTGAAAGAGATGACAAATAAAGATCAAATTACGTTTTCCTATTAGTCAGAGAAACAAAAATATCAGAAATTAAAAGCATTTTGAATACCCTAACTACAGACAAACCACAGCAAAAAAGTTTTTAATAATTGCACTAGAAAATAAACAGTTATAGAGGACAAATAATTAATTTTTTAGGCTGACCCAGGAAGCATTCTCATAAAGCTGAAATAGAGCAATTAAAAAAAAGTGTGAAAATGTCCTACGTACCTCTCATATCCCCCACTTTTATACTTGCTGTATTGTGTAGCTAGGACACATCTATGAAATATAATAAAACCATTTTATTAAAACCTTCAACACTTTAAACACGCTAGTCTTTGACCTTGACAATGAAACCTTGACTTTGCATAGTAAACGTGACATAAAAAATATTTTAAATTTATACTTACCCAGAGATCAGGATGGGAATAAAGAGAACGAGTAAGAAAGAGAGGGCAAGCCAAAAACCACCCATTGGTGAGACAATACTCACACAAACGGCAGCAACAGTTGCATTGAAAGCGCGATACAATGGGCCGCACTGACCAACTTTTTGGTCAATCATAACGTATGTAAAGTTTGCATAGTGATCAACTTGGTCAATCATATCTTCTGCGAATTTCTTTGCCAACTTATGAACCTAATAAAAAAAATAAAATATTATTAGTACAGTACTTCTGTAGATTAGTTAACTTTATGGTTATAACATAGCCCTTACATCAGTATATACAAGCTATGGTTATAATAAAGAAGAGTGAAGGTTGGAGACAAAAATACAAATATAATCTTACTTCGCCAGTAATGCCAATGTTATGTAACGCTTCTTGAGCAACTTCGGCCGCTTCTGCTACACTTTTAATTCTCACGGCAAGGTCCTTTTGATCCTTGGAAAGCAATCTTAAATGCTCGGCACTTTTCCTCACATCACTCAACATTGGTTTTAAAATCCTTGTTTGAAGCATTTCTAAGAACATAATCTCATTCATTAGTTCTGTTTTAATTTCGTTGCTCATTAATCGTGACTCGGGATCATCCAATGTTGCATTCAATCGTCCAATAACATCGTTCAGGTCAACTGACGTTACAGAGTCTGAGAGCTGAAAAAAATAAGAAGAAAAAACGTTCAATTATAATTTATGTACAACGCTACAGCGTAATAAAATGACATCACATATTTTTGTGTCACAACATTACCTCATTGGCAAATGCTTCAAATCGAACACTAGTAATTTTAGATCTTGCAAATTTATTAATTTGAGTTTTCATTTCAGGTGTAAGAAATGTGATTGTTTTTGTTGAGTCGTCATCCAGTGAAATTTTATTTGCCAATGATCTTGCTTTCTTCTCAAATCGATTAGATAAATTTCGTATCTCTTCAATGTCGTAGGCAGTGACTAAGTTGAAAGCCTGATAAGCACTGGTATCATCACCTGTACAATATAATCACAGTTGTCAAAATATTTCAAACAAGATTATAATCACAAATTAAAATTGTTTACTTTAATGTGAGACAGAATTCAAATATGTAAATCGTAAAAAGTTCTTTTCTTACCACAAGCGGTCAAAATGAAAGCATATGAGGGAAGCTCATAATTCCTATCGTTTTTAACTCGAAGTCGTGGAATTTTGAGTGCCACTTCTGTCCGATTGTCCAATTTGTTAATAGATTCACAAATTACTTGACCTCCTGCACCCGCAATTACGAAATGAACCAATGCAACGACTGTGAGTAATGCAACGGTGAGAAAGATGAAAAATATTCCGCTATAATTTTCCACAAATAAATTGTCAAATTATCAAAATCCTAATTAATCATGAACATGTCATGGCCACAATAAAATCACAAGAACATTACCAGTTAATAAAAGAAGAACCAGTTTTCCTGGAACAGCATTCGTTCTAAAATAACAATCATAATAAGGGCATTAATTCAAAGGATTCATATTTTTTGATAGGCTTAATCAATTTAATGTATATAATTTATTTTCATCTTAATGTGGGATTTTGTTCTATTGTTGATTTACATTACTCACCGAGTATCCCTCATTTGAACTGTAAAAAATAAACATGATAATAAAGTTCATATTAATAAATGACACAACAAAATCACAAATTAATGAACAATGGAATTAGTGATCAGTATTCAAACTTTTTTTTACAAATTTTAAGGACTTACGGTTGTTTTCCACAAAAACCAATGAAAATGCCAAAGGTCATCAGAGAGAAAATAAATGCGAGTGCAATACAAACGAATAACATGGCGTAATACCTACAATTTTAAATTTTAATTTAAAATTAAACTCAAATTCACAAAAAAGTGAACTCAGACTGTCTGAGTCAGACAAAATAAATCACTGTTCATTTCTAAGATTTCTTACCAATATGGTGAATATTTGTGAAGCTCATCTTCAACAGTGACCAAGTCATCTCTGACATCATCAATGGGAATAGAATCCAACGCCTCGGTAAACTTTTTGGCAGTTGTTTCCAAATAATCTCCAGTCTGTTGGATTGTATCGAGTACCGTGGGTATATAGGGATCAACCGTAGCTTTGATTCTAATACTCAACATGTCAAACTCTCTTCTTCCCCGGTCTAATGACTCCTTTACGTTTGTATTGAAAAAATTCCCGAGTTCTCTCAATATTTCTGTCATGTTTGGCAACTAATTTCAAAAATAATAATAAAAAAACATAATTAATTTTTCTGACGTACAAACTAACATGATTTTATCACACTAATTCTACTAGGCTAACCACGATCAAGACAAGTGTACAAAATGCATTACATCCAAAAATTCATGCAGTCTCGGAATACTCTCAAAATGTTACCTTTGGATAATATACATCCATTGACTGATGAACGCAGCATTAAAAGAAATTTATTATTCCATAAAGAGATTGCTCATGAAGGAACCATTTCCAAATTTACAATAATTTTTAATGCTACTTTATAATAATAAATTTTAAATCAAATTATGGGAATGAAAAATAGACTTACCGTTTGGAAATCATTTTCAACTCGGAGACTTTGTATTTCTGCTGTGTTCCTCAAGTCCACACACCTCGATGATTGACATCGCTCCAAAAGGTCAAGAAGCCGATTCCTAGCTCCGGTCAAACCAGATTGGAGTTGAGCAGCTTTCAGTTTGAGACTGTCTGACGCATTTTGTACGGCCCTCAATGACTCTGAGAGTAAAAAAATTAAATTAAATTAAATTTCTTTAATCAACATTCTTTCATTCTTAAATTTAAAACCGAAGAATTTACCTCTAACATTTTCAACCGTTTCGACTATATCGGTTAAATTATTCAGAGCTTCGGCCCCAGTTAATTCTGATAATCCGTTTTTGATTATCTTTCCACTCTCTATAAAGTCAAAATTATTAATATTTAATAATTTTTTAAAAAAAATTATTTCAGCATTTCATTTAAATGGAAAGTAAAGAGTTTTAGAAAAAGAAAGTTTAGTCTCATTTTACGGAAACGTACGTAAGAGTGATTCTCGCAGGTTAGTCGCAAGTTGATCATAATTCGTTATCAGTAGAGTGTTAATTTGCGACTTGGAATTATTCAGGTAGATTTGTGTGTCACTGAGTGCAGCATCCACTTCTCGTGGAAATTTCTTTACACTACTTCTCATTTGTTCATTTGTGACAAAGCAGCACACGAGACCAAACCTATAAAACACAATGTATGACACGTATAAAGTGTAAATAATTTTAACAACATTAAGTACAAGTGGCAAAGTATAATCAAACAAGTACAATATGAAATTTTTTTTTATACTTACGTGAACATGATGACTAAAGCAGCAAAGAAGACACCACAAGAATTTCTTTTACATTTGTCATTTTTCTGAAGAATTTTAGAAGCTATCACTTCCTCATCACTTTTCCTGCAGCAACATCCCTTGTCACGACAACAACATTTCTTTAAACACCAACAGATTCCAGCAAAGGTGAGAACAATGCCGAATATAAGACTACAAACTATCAATGCAATCGGTCCTTTATTGTCGACGAGTAATCTTTTCCAATCTAATTGAGTATAATCTAACATGTTCTCAATATTAAGAGCATAGCCCAAGTACTGGTCATACTTTGGAAATATTGAATCTAGAGCTCTGCGTGCTGTAAATCCAAAACAAAACAAAAAAAGTATGTTATTTTTGTTGAATACATCCTCCAACCGATTAAATTAATTAATTCCTGTATAAAAAACACTTACAAAGTTTTAGCAGTCCACCCATTCCAGCCTCATTGAATGGTGTACTTCCGGCTGTGAAATTATTTGAGGGTGCCGGGAATGTATAATTGATGAGCTTACTCGCCATGACTTCATCAGGCTCCATCGTTGTCCAAATGTCCATTGGGAAGATGTTCCACCGGTTGCTGTAGCTCCTCTTGTGGTACACCTGCGAGATCTAATGCAGCTCCTACCATGTGTTCCGGTCGACGCTAAACAGGGGAACAAACATGTAAAAAAACATCGATTAGGGTAAATTGCGTACATTTGTGAGAAATATACCCCAAAATTAGGGTTTTCCACGGGTCGGGTCAAAACCCGACCCGAGTCCAAAATGACCCGACCCGACTCTAAGCCGTTGCCGGGTCGACTTGAAAAAAACTTTAAAACTTGACCTTGTCATTAAAAGAAATGACCAAAGTCAAACCAAGGCGGTGCATTCCCCCTCCTTGTCTCAGTTAAGTAGGGTCTGAATGTTTTAAGATGGCTTGTTGATTTTACAAGCACTTGAGACCCTTAGACTGGCTGGAAAATTTAATTAATACTGAATACAGTATTGAAATAGGCATAAAACACCAGCTCGGGTTCATACCTGACCTCACGACGGCTTAAAAAATAAACAAGTCTTTGGGGAATAAAAAATATTTCATGGGAAAAAAAATGTTTTTCAAATAATTTTGTGGGGGAAAAAACATTCCAATTTTTGGAATTCTTTGGGGAAAAAAATATTTTATGGGGAAAAAGAAATGAAATGAAAGAAAAACGGACGGCCGTGTCTCGTGATGAATCCAGTATCATGTGATGAATTTTATTAAAATCGTTGTTTAATGTGCAGAATTTAATGGGGAATATGATGGTGTAATTGATTTTCCCCCAACTTTGAACATGACAGATCACGGAGCCAAGACATGAGGAAAAGTTGTTTTTTCATGTCAAACAATTGAGTCACATCAACTTCTTTGAAAATCTTAGAAACTAAGCGTGACTCTTTGGTGCACATGACCATGGAAAGTCGGTCTAGGGAAAAAGTTGCACCAATATCAACTTCTAATAGCGGGTTAAAAAGTTAGACATATGGACAAAAATGATCATTTACTAAAACTCGTTTTGCAGGGTTTTTGCCTATCGTTTCTTGTGAGAACAAAACATGTTTGTCCATATGTCTAACTTTTTAGCCCGCTATTGGAAGTTGATGAAATTTTCGCAGAAGTTTGCCTACCTATTCAAGGTTCTTCTGACCAAGTTGGAAGACATGAGGTCAACAGGATCAACTTTGACAGTCAATTTTCTAGCCCTACAACTAAATATATGTGAATGATAACGTGAGCGATACACACGTATAAAAATAAAGCTCAATGAAGGACAAAAGTGTCCGGAATGACATTGCAACCTTTTCTCTAGACCATGACCGATTTTCTATGGTCAATGGAATCAAAGGGTCACCCTTAGTTATTAAAAAAAATAAAGAAGTTGAAAATGTGACTCAATTGTTTGAGATGAAAAATCAACTTTTCAACCTATCTTGACCCCGTGACCTGTCATGTGCAAAGCTTGAGAAAATGTAATTTCATCATCTTACTCCCCATTAAATTCTGCACGTTTTACGAGGATTTCAATAAAATTCGTCACTTGAAATCAAAAATACCAACTTTTCCAAATCGGCCCCACTGTGCAGGGGTTAACTAAGAGGCAGGACGCGTGCTCTCAGTTTCCATCATAGAATTAAAATAAGCAGAAAGGACACTCGTAGTGTATTGAGTGTGAAAAAAGTGGGACTGGGAAAAAGGGGGGGACCTCGCTACTGCATGCCTTTGACATCTATCAATTGGATGGTCAATCATCGATTGAATTGAGGGCAAGGGTTTCTTAAGGGTCTCAGTTAGCCTCATTCTATCCTTGTTGAACGAGGCTAACTGAGACTTTAAGAAACCCTTGCCAATTGTTCAATCGATGATTGACCATCCAATTGATAGATGTCAAAGAGAGGGACAACCAACAGCTGGGGGTACACGTTTTTTGCCGAGTGTCCTTTCTGCTTATTTTAAATCTATGGTTTCCATACATTTGACGCTAAAAATTGGCTCCCGTTGCTGACCCCTCTTACAAATGAAATAATTGTAACCCCAGAAATTCCGTTCAACTCTCTAGTGTAAAAAAACAGCAGCACTTTCCACAGTGGAAATTTTTCAGAAAAAAAGAAACACAAATTGAACTAAAGTTTTAGAAAAAAATTCTAGTTGTAGAATTGAAAAAGACGTTACCCCGAAAAAACTAAGAAATAAAAATGATCTCACCTCCGATGTTCAGCCGTAATATGTCCACCTCAGACAAATTGGTTTAGATGTGCATGCGACCCTTAAACAAATAAAAGGTACCCAGATGTAAAGATAAATTTAATTAAAAAGCAGAAACTACCCCCAAATAATTGTATCTGTAGAAGGTCCGACGCATTTAAACATGCAAGAAAAAGTGGTCAGCTATAGTTTTTGTATAAGAAACAAGAAAATATTCTGGAAAAAATTAAATACCCGGAAAAAAACAGTTACAGAGAAACAGCCATAGCTCCCACTTTTTTAAATATAAATGGTTGTCACCAGCAAAAATATTGGTAGTTCCAGCAAATATTTTACCAGCAAAAATAACTAAAACCCCAGCATAAGAATTTCCAGTCCCAGCAAATATAATGAATTTTTATGGCATTTTTGCCTATAAAATGATTCGGATTAATCATATTCCTGATATGAGCAAACGGTTCTCACATAGCCACTCTACCAGAACATAACAACTAATTATTCCTAAACACAAACTTCTTTTTTTGAAAAGCCTGCATTTTAGCAGTCTGCCTTTATTGTTATGGAATTCTTTGAATGTCGAGGCAAGAGAAGCTAACTTATCTTTTCCTTGGTTATCAAAATTTCAAACAATTTTTTGTTAGGCCAAAGAGTCAAAAGGTTTGTGTCTTTAGTATAGGCAGTATTATTGTATGTACTTTCAATCGTCAAAATATTTGTAAGTAATTTAAAAGTGTTCGTTGCAGAGAGATATGTCTTGGCTGTACGAGGTCTTTCTAGACCGTTTCGCGTTCTTAACACCTGAATAAAGTCTAATAATAAGTTGAAAAATAGCAATAGTAATTAGTCACAAAAAGGGAAATATTTTCACCAAAATTTTGAAAAGGGACAGAAAAAACAAAACCACACATGTGTATTGTCAACCACCACAAGGGTTTAGTTGAATTAAAATAAATAAATAGTACAAAAGTCCTCCAGTCTCCCAAAGTAAGCCGTACTGACGAGTCCTAATAAGGACGAAACTGCGCAGTCTACGGCTCTTAATTTTGTACTATTTATTGATGTTAATTCAACTATACCCTTGTGGTGGTTGACAATATACACCTATGATGGTATTGATTTTTACAGTCCCTTTTCAAAATATTGATGAAAATATTTTCCATTTGTGACTAATTACTGTTGCTATTTTTCACCTTACGATTTCTTGTGAATTCTTATTGCTATCAAGAAAAAGTTAAAAAAAACAAAAGACGACAACCAAGTGAATGAAATCAAGAGACCTTAAAATTATAAGGTTAAAATAATATCATGTTAGACAATTTCAACAACAATGCAAAATATAATGTAAATACAAATAATTTAGCAGGAAAAAGATATTAATACTTGTACTGGATTTTGATAATGATCAATGATCAATTGGTTTGGCTGTTGCAGGTTCTGAATCTGTCGTAGGTTCTGTTCAATGCCAGCCCCCAGAAGTTGGATGTTCTCGTAATTTTCCCGTCGGAGACTTTGAATTTGTTCTTCCTGTTGTAACTGCTGCACCGTTTCTTGCAGGGTTCGTAGTTGCTGCTGAAGATCCCGAACAAGAAGCTCTAAGGGCTGGATTTCCATATTTAACTAAACAACAACAAAAAAATGTAATGAGGATTGATTTGATTTACAAAAACTAAATCCGCGTTAATACAAGCTTCTCTTCTATTGCTGAATCACACGTAGATAATGGAACTATTCTTGTTTCATTCTCCTCCTCTATATGTACTTGCATTTTGGCTGACGACAAAGATTTGTCGTATTATAAATGTATAGCGTACAGATTGACACTACTGCCTCTCTGTACAAAAGATGATTTTCTTCTTGGCATGAATAATAATGAGGATAGAAAGAGAGAGAGATGCATGCAAGTTTAAAATTTAGCGTACACAATCTTACTATACATGTTAAAATTTGAGGATGAGGCGATGAGCTAGAAACGCCGTCCCAACATTTCCAACACACGCTGTAAAATATATCAAGAAGGAGCTTCCTACACAACCATCACCTTCAAGAGTAAAAAAAGAAACTAATGATGAGCTTATAATTCATTTATATTCACAATCACACAATGCACACACTACTTTAAACAATAGGCACGACGAGAGAGAAACTGCAAGAGCAGTATTATAGGCCCTGGCCCAAATTTTAATTCAAATTCAATCATCACCTATATCAACCACAAAACACATTAAATCCAATTAATATTTAAAGATGAAATATTAGTTATTGGGCGAAGGGAGCGGTTTTACATTCATTGCAGAAAAAACCAAAACATGTGCCATTTTATTTCCATTATCTTTGGTCAATTTTACTTTTACTCCATTACAAGTCCAAAGACAAATGTAATGAAATTCTAATTTTATTTTTTGAGTAAAAGTACCCTCAAAAAATAGTATATGGCCTCCTTCCAACAATTATTATTGTCTACACTACACCTTCAGTCTCTTTTTCTTTGTACTATGACAAATTGAAGCTAGTTTTAAATCAGGGAAATACAAAACAATTCAAAAAAAGGAACACAACTTTAACTTACAAAAGATGATACATTCTAAGTCTTTTTTCCCGTCTTCAAGAAAATTATATTATGTATGTACTTTCTTGGTTTTTTAATACAAATGATAACTCTCTAACAACAAACCACACTTTTCACAAAGAAAAAAAACATACACTCGACTTGTATCATGTAAAAGAAAAATAGTATGAACAGAAATAGAAAATAAACAAGAGTCAAAGCATATAATCAGCCTGTCTATGCTGTATTATTTATACTGATGTAGGAAGGAGAGGGGAATTTATAAAACTTCAAACTTCCAATAGACTCAAAACACACAAAAAAAACTTTAAGTGTCCTCCACGAATTCTTTTTTTTTCTCCTCTTTTATTTTCGAGATGAAAAATAATGTCAACACACAATGAAAAGGATATAGGACGAGATGACTCCTGACTACACTACAACAAGATAAAAATGGCATATATAGAAAGAGAGAGAAACCCAAGGAAACGGCTTAATTTCATGTCCACGACCAACCGACAACGTTGAAGTTGAGCCTATAGTTAATACCTATATGAATGCTGTTTTTCTTTTTTTTTGAATTAATAGTACTATGATGATGACAAGCTTTCAAAAAATGTCTTTGGGTGCATTTCGTCGTCAATTTTCCCCTTTAATATTATAATATCCAACTGTGAGTGTGAGCGAATGAGGTCAGTCAAAAAAACTTTTCTTGTGTATCCACAGTGTACTTACACTACTACTCTCTACCCAACATCATCAATATATACTTTCCTATTCATCCCTTTTTCATAATGAACTGAAATATGAACACAAGAGATAGCCTAATAGTTCTTTTGCTCTTATTTCATTTTGCCGGCTTTCATTTCAGCTTTTTTCATCCACTTCTTCATTGACTTTTTATTTTATTATCTCAATTTTTTTTCCTTCTTTCTTTTAAATTTCAGTTGGACTTGGCAATTACTTGCAGGAGAAAAAAAAAGACAACGAGGCAAACTTGAACAACAACAACATTCTTCTTATGTACTCACTGTCATTTTTCTTGTCTTTCCAGTCACAGTTAACTGTGTAGTGTCTAAACTATAAAGTCTCAGACTCTCAGCTTTCAACTTGAAATTATAATTTATGTCTCAACTCCATTTTGACTGCCTCAAGAAATTTTTTTCTTCGTCAACGTTATTCAACTAGTTTATACTCCAACTTTATTTTCAATTTTAAAACTTGTAAAGATGCACCTACTACTTAGTTTACAAAACATAAAGATCTACATTCGTCTTCATATTAAAACTGACTAAAAATACATTAGCATAATTTATTACAGTAAAGTATTAAATAATTGTATTTAATTACTTTTCTTTTTTTTCTTCTTTTTTTTTTAAAAAAAAAATATGTAGTTGTGGATTTAGCTTGCAAATTTTTAACTCTGTATCATGTTTAATGACTTCCTTCATAAAAGAAAGAGGCAACAACTTTGTACATATATAATATTGGTATACATGTAATTTAAACGTCCTTTGTTCTCTTAACTTTAGTACTCCCATTAAACCCATACAACCATCTTCTTATGGTTTTCCAACAACAACAAAGTTTCATTCTGCAATCATAATAATATGTAACATGGACTAGACTACAGAGAGAAAGGGGGACTAGATATTTCCGTTATAGAAAGAAATAGTATTAAACTTAATATATATAGGTATATATCATGACAATTAAACAGTACATTAGTTGAGTACACAAACAGAGAAGCAACATAATTATAAAACAAGGATTTGTTCAATTTTCATCTCATGTAACCGCCTTTAGTCTTTACACAAATTCTTTTTTTAAAAGTCATCAACATCCCACAACTAATAAAACTAAATAATTAAAAAAACATAGTAGAGAGAAAGGTTTTTTTTCAAAAATATGAATCATGATTGTAGAGCTTGAGAAAAAAAGAGAAAATACACTAAATCATTTTTTCACTTGGAGGAGATAAAATAGAATTAATATATTGGTGAGGTCACCAAGGTCTCCTTGTAATGACGTATGATATGTAAAAGCTGTCAGTTTTTTCTTGTTTTTCAGTCTTAAAACATCAAGTCACAATTTTAAAAGTGAGAATGTTATAAAGTTCATGGAATATTAAATAATATAAAATTTATAATGATTAAGGAATTTACAAGAAAAAAAACGTCTTCAAAAATTGTGATAAAAAAAATTAAACTCTTCAAATATTCCACATACGTCAAAGTTAGAGAACAAAGTCAAATTAAGTCGGAATATTATTCATTATTGTATTTCAACTGAATATAATAATATACTACGATATGTGATTAAATGAGTCATAAATTATCATTTTGCTTGGATGATGACATACAATCATATGTAAAATAAATATGAACAACCTAATTCATAGAATTCTAAGTTCATTAGTCATCAAAATATGAAACAATACATAATAATAGCCATGTTTTATATACTATTATTTCCTCCAAAAGTTAAATGTTCATGGACGTATTGAACCAAAAGAAAGAAGGAAAGAGTTCGTCTGCAACGAAACTCACATCATTTCTATTTTATTCTAGTTTCTTTTTTTTCTAAAAAAAAATAAAATACTACATCAAGTACTTCCACAAACAAAGTGTGATAATGGTTACATCAATACCGGTCAACAAACTGATGTAAAAAAAAGACAAATAACAGTTGTAACAACAAAATGAAAAATGAACCATTTAATATGTGACACACAGTTAAATATCAACAAGACCGTAGCAAGGGAAATAACACTGGATACTCAAGTCAACTCAAGTGTCACCAATAATTTAAGTATGAAAGCCTTGTGAACCTTTTTAATAATATTTTAGTACCAACTTTAATAAATGTCATTTATTAAATCAAAACTAATCAAGATGAATTAATATTATTGAGAAATTTGAAATCATATACCCAAGTATGTAGTACAGTACTACTAGTACCATAACTAAATTTAATGAGTTTTAGAAAAAATTGTACATGCATGCAAAAAAAAGAGAATCATCTCAAACATCGTCTTTGTCACATGCTCAATTACGAATTGCATGTATCCTTATCATTCTTATCATTAACTCCTGACTTTTATACTTTGAAATTACAAAACTCAAGGAGAATTGGTTTTATATGAGGAAATTGATGAAAAAGAACCACCAACATTACCATGTACCATACTGTTATACGCCTTCAGTGTTAATGATTCCAACGACTTGAGAGTATCTTGTATACATTAACGACGTCATAGTATTTTACGACTATGCGGTAGTTGGTCTCTATAACTCTTTTTGTAAAAATTGCATATTGTATACAGTGTACATACATGTAATATTGAACACAAATTTTTCACCTGATTCAACTCCCTGCTCAATTGATCTAAATTTTACTACTTACCTACAACTGAGGAATAATATGTAGTCTACCCAGTCCCACTGATACATAGAATGCAATTTAAGACTCTCTCGAGTATAAAAACAAAAAAAAACCAGATTTTACTGTTTAATGACAATACTCACAGTCATATTTATTTGAAATTTTCAACTTTTCAAGAATCAACAAACACGTGATACACACATGATACATGCCAGACAATAAAAAAAAAACTTGATCATTTACCTTGTTTAAGTATATAAGGTATGGACAATTTACACACAAAGCCATACTAAACTACTGGTATACAAATTACACATGCAATCATACCAAACTGCTCTTTCTTTTTCTTTAAAAAAAATTGCCAATTGATTGAAAACCGGCTGTCACTAATAATCATAACTTGTGAAAAAAAACTAGACAAAGAAATGACAAAAATATCATCAATACTCATCGTCATTAAATAAAAATAAGAGAGACCACTAGAACTCAAAGTCTGGACAGTTGAAGTTGGTTACACGATGCATATGAGTCATAAATAAATTTATATAGCTCGTATATGGTAGACCACAATAAAGTATCATGGCCTTTTGACCAGCTTGAAAAAGAAACCATTTAAAATTCATCATCATAATTCATAATGTTTCTCCTTCGTCATCAGAGAGAGAGAGAGAGAGTACAGTCGAGGAAGAAATTAGTACTTGGGCATATATGGATGATAACACATTTCGATAAGAGAGTATTGAAGGCGTATAACATTGTTCTAGTTTATTTTTCCTAAAACTTTGACTTGTATTCTGAATACAACTCATCTCTAATCTAATACACAAGAAAAAGAAGGAAGGAAACTGATTAGAAGCAGATCATTCCTCTTCAAGGTAAAATTTTTATTTCAAAATGGGTAGGAGTTAAGCTGGGGTTATGAAAAACCTGAATAGTAAAAACTTTTGACATGACATTCAGACATTAATCAAAAGGATGACGAGAGACTGAGGTGAAGAGCACGGAGAATTATTATACATAATAATTGCACCACAACTGAGGCAAAAACGTCAACGCACTATAATTGCCCCCGTTTTTTATTCACCATCCCACCCCACCAACAGTATAGTTCTTCAGTCTTTATGGTTCAAAGACTGAGTAAAAATGTATTGCATATTGATATTACTATACTTTTTTCCTACTCCTTGCCAAACATTACTCTACAATACAGGGAGATGATGAGAGTCTACGAAAAAGATAAACAGATTGAGAACTTGAGCTTGAGATTCTTACAAACCCTTTTCTTAAGAACCCTTTTCCTACTCTTCTTCTATATATATGCACAAAGCACAAAGATAAATAATGAATGGTATATAATACAGAGGATGAAGAAACGGAACAAGTTTTGCATTCTTCTCTGACTCTCTCTTCTATTCTATTATGTATCTATAGATTCTACTTCCTTCATTTTGAAGATTTCTTTTCCTAGTAAATAAGATGAAATCCCCATTTTAACATACGTATATGTAGACAATATATCCAGGTTTAATAACAAAGAGAAAAAAAAACACTCTGGGCTCGAGCGAAGTCTGTGCACTATAAACAAAAAAAAAAGTTTGTCTGCCTTCCATCAATTTTCACTAAAAACCCCACCAAAAAAACTTTGATCTGGAAAAGATTCTCCTTTCCTCAAAAAATTATATGAACAAAATCCATACGGCTGTCAAAATTAATATGAATCAAAGCTACAAAGATATATTTCGATTCACCAGGTACCGTAGTCCGCGGAAACAATTGTACAAACTCCTCTCTTTCCATTGACTTTCAATTTAGACTGATTATTCAAAAAATGTAACAATTATTTTGTGTAATTCAATTTTAGTTAATTTATTATTATAATCTTTAAATGATGACCCAGAGTTTTTCTTTTCAGAGCAAACGTAACATCATAGACACATAATGTGTATAGATGTGAAATACTATGCAATTTACAAAGCCTGCATGCACATGGAATTCCGCCCTTATTTGACAATATAATAAAATTACATTTTATTGTTTGTAGACTAAAATCGAGAACTAAGTCTAAGCACAGATATAAAATATTGTAGGTAGAGAGAAAGGGGAGAGAGAAATACTAGGTATGTGGGCGAATTGGGCGATTATAATGACAACATCAATTTGGAGAGGTAAATTGATCATACGTTTGAAACTCATTTTATTTATCACAATGTTATTTGATTACGATGTAGGTATACAGTTTGAAGTGGGATGCCCAAAAGCAATCCAATAAAGTCCAACTAGACAACAGGTAGGCCAACATTTTGATTGTGATCAATTGTGTGCCACTATTTTATTATCATGATGATCAGAGAGAAAATGAAGCGTATAGACAACCATGCTGTCATTCTCCTTTGATCTACATTATAATATTTAAAGTCAAAAGTTTCCTAATAGTGTACTACACACAAACACAACCTACTACATAATATTCCCTTAAACAGAATCAAAAATCTCTATTCACGTCATTCATGACTTTCTCATACGAAATTTTCTCATGTATATTCTGATAGTGTCACTATAAATATTACTAGCTAGTACTTACGGGGCTTTAATTTTCTCAAAACAAACCTTTTTTAATACTATTACTTTACTAAAATGACTTTAACGTTGATCTTGTCCCACTTATAAAAAAAATTCTAAAAGCAGTATACACTTTTATTTTAATCGCCATCATAGTGCATTGTACATACATACATACTTAGTGTATTGTCATCGTCGTTTACCCCAAATGGCTATTTAAAAGTAAAATTGAAATGGCAATGATAAAAGAGAAAAAATATGTTGGAGACCAATTCCAAGAAGATTTTAAGTGGTCAAGTCTTACTTGATTCCTTTTCATCTCTCTATAAAATGTAGACATGTTGCAGTATTCATACAATACATATTTAACCACAATATATTTTTTACTTTTATTTTTAATTTGTACATTTTATAATGGTAGTCAACTTGTAACGTCGTAAATACCTAAATCGTGAAGAGAACAAGACGAGAACCTTGAATTACAAATTTTTCAAAAAAAAAACTTTACAAACCTGTATTGAACGAATAATATCAGTAATATCACAGACTATCAAGTTAAAGTATACTAGAATTACTAAGATTTTAAGATTCTTTGTTGAAATGAAACTAAGGATATTAAAAATACAGATCTGTGGAGACTAAATAATACTGTGACAGTCTCCTGATAAATTAAAAGTTTTTGGTCTGATTGTACTCCCAATATAGCAAGGACTTGATTATTATTATATGAACTTACATTATTACTATTATAGAGAGACTCAATTAAAATGCATGACATGAATGAACTAGGTTTAAATTTAAATATGTCCTACCCTCTACGCACCTCACACCTCAATTATCCTGGGGTAGGAGGACGAAAAAAAATTTGCAAATAAATAATTAGTGCTAAACGTGGAACGAACGTGACTTTTCATAAAAATGGGACACAGTAGTTTTGTTTTCCTGTATGCACTTTTGTACAGTGTGAATATGCCTTTGACAAAAAAGTATTACAATATGAAAAAAATGGCACTATATTTTATATATGTTTAATATGCATACTTTTGTATGGCTTGTACAGTTGACAAACTCTAAAAATATATACTGTTAAGAGTACAAAAGCTCATTTGCTTGACAATGTGTAATGTTTACTATTTAATATTTTACAATAACGGATTCTAAATATAACGTCAACAAAAATTTTTTTTTCTCAATATGCACTCATCTATATAAAAGTATGAAGAAATATGAAATACTTTTATGACATATCTTGTAAATTTGATGAACCATTCTCTCTCTGTTTTGATTATTATTTTAATTCTAAAGTCGTGTGTTGCTTTTACTATAATAACCAGTTGCTAAATTAAAAAAAGGAGCATATTTAAAATAAATGATTAGAGCAGTTTGTCGTTATATATAAGTACATTAATATGTTATTTACTAATATGAATTTTAATTCCGTATTTCGTAATAAGTTGTGAAGAATGGGGACAGGTCAAATAAATAAAGAAGAATCGAAATGAAAAATTTATTTTTCCTGACGATATGGGCTCAAAATCTAATTTTTAATAGAGTACAAAAGAAGAAAGATGAGAATGATGACATGATTTTTACGACTACTGACTGTATAATAATAATGTTGAAAAATGGGAAAAGTGACGAGGATGAACATCCGGAGAAAAAAAAAGACCTTGGGTTGGTGTTATCAGATAAGAGGAGGACAAGAGCATGAAATAAACGAAAACGAATCAACCAACTATGAAGTTGAAGCACGAAACCATCAAACAACAACAAAACAGTGGCCACTTTTTATTGTGCGACTTTTTGTGTCTGATGCTATAATATCTAATGGTAAAACATTTTTGTACCAAACTCTCTCAACATAAAGGCCAATGTCTTTGCATATGGATCAAAACCATACACAACTAACTAACTATAATACACATTATATTTATGGTATTATGAACTCGTAGGTAATTTTACAACAATGAGACGTTCTTCATTTCCGTCTACCTTAGGCCTTTTATACATGTTCATTTCATAACATATAATCTTGATACATCTCTCATATTTATTTATATCGTACATGTACTATACTATCAGAAGAGTTCCTCTCAAATAAAAACTTGGCAATCATTTTTTTTAGTTAATTATTTTCGATGGGTGTATTTATTTATTGTTTATTTCCTCTTTTCAACAAAATATTCAAGTATCAAAGATGATTCATCCAGGATGAAAGAATTGAATTTTTGTAAAGTACGAGGTCTAATCTAACAACCGAAAAAAACCCAACAAAACTAATTCCCTATAACCCTGAAAAATCCTTTCAAACAATAAAAAATCATGTTTTAATGAGTACATGGTACATTTTACATTTGTATTTAATAAAATAATTCTTAGTGTATCGAAATTGTCAATTGTGATTTGAAACGACCCACTTTAAAGTCTCAAAACCACATCCCCATCATTCCATCATGGAATTTCCATGATAATTCATTCATGATGAGTAACTCATCCTTAAAAGTAAACAAGCTTCACCAAAAAGAAGTACCCTGACATGAGATCATTTAATTTGTCAATTTAAAATGTATTTACCTACTCATCCTGGTCCATTCAATCAAATGAACACATTTGCGATTTAAACATTTGTCATCCCAATCAACTTTTCAAAAATTATGAATTATCCTCTTTAAATATTTACTGTTTTAAAATCACTGTTATATTCACTTGATTCAATTCACTTAAATTCGAGAAAAATAATACACAAATAATTAAGTACACACACACAAAGACAATTATACTTTAATGAACAGACTTGAATCACGATGGCTTTTTTTAAAACTTTTTCTTAACTATAATAGTGTTGCCCGTATAAAAACTAATCATGGAAGTTAAATATCAAAAGAGAAAAATGTCTTTCACAGTCTAGCACACTACTACTGTTACTTACAACCACTTTAGTTTAATTGTGATAAACTATAAACAGAAATGATGGGAACGAGAAGCAGCTTGAGAGAACTGAGAACTTACTACAGCGGAGGAGGGCAACGCACTGACGTGAATATCGAAAACAAATCCTCGTCGCTATGCAAAATCTCAAAGCAAAAAAAAGAAGGGGGGAGGGGGACCCTCTCCTTTACCCAAGCAATTGTTTATCATGTTAAATATTCTCTATTTTTTAATGACTCCATGCATTTATCAAATCCTTATATTTTATATGCAAGGAAATAAAACCATTTTATAAATAAATAGACAAAAAAAAATATTACAAGAGACATAAAAGAATTTATTATTACACAACGGAGAAAAAAAAACATTTTTTTATATAGTACAGTCCTCTAATATTTAAACGAGAATAATAATGTTGGTGTGTATGAAGACGACACGATAGTTCTTTTTTTTAAACCTCTCTCTCTTTCATTGCCTACATATCATAATATCTTTAAAATCCTGTCCGCTCCACTCTCACCCCTCATAATAATAATATAAATTTTAATATTATCATGAGTCTTGTATTTATTTCTTTAAATTGACGACGACGACGGTTTTCACATCGACCAGCGCGAGGAAAGCACAATTAAATAATAAGTTAATTAGTTAATATTATTCACTTTCACTGGAAATAAAAATTCATCGTTTTCTTTCCTCCGTCTATTTTTTTCGGTGTCTGGATCATAATAATAATAATAATATCTACTTAAACAACAAGTTTTGTGTGTATGTGTACGTGTGTAAGATATATAAGATCATCGTTCAACATAGTAATATACATATGTATCACATTACATGTATCGGTTAAGAAGGAATATTTATAGATAGTAATTTCAAAAATTCAGATAATTAAATTTTAAAAAATGAATACAAGTTTATCCAAATGTAAGGGTAGTCTAGGGAGTTATTATACAACCAGTCTACCACTAGTAGGAAACGCCAAATAAGTTGGAAATAATTAATATTTTAATGTGTCCAATAATTAATACTGGCCATGTCCATATGCGGCCCCCCCATAACTTCCACCATTTTGTTGACCAGGTTGACGCCAACGACTTCGGTCTAAAATAATAATAATAATATTTAATTAAAATTAATGACTATACATTCCTTTGATTGAAATTTCTCGTCATGTTTAAAATATAACAAAGGGTACTAAAAATAACTCATGACTTACTGTTGTATTGTCCTCCTCGGCCGCCTCCCATGCTGCCTCGGGAACTCTCGATCATTTCATACCTTTAATTTAAGACAAAAAATATTGAATAAATGGAGATGTTATTATCACAAGTATTGTTCATAGATGAAATTCATCTGATGAATAACAAAAGTACTAAGGTAAAGGAATGTATGCTCACAATTTAGGATTGATCACTTGATTAGCTTCACGGAGCACCTCGACGAGATCTTTTGCTTGTTTGGAATTAGTTCGGGTAAAGAATGTATAAGCAGTGCCCGTTTTATCAGATCGTCCTGTACGTCCTATCCGATGTACATAATCCTCAGAGCAATTCGGATAATCAAAATTTATCACGAATTTCACATCTTCCACATCTACCATCGCAACAAGGACCAAATTTAGTATGAGTATATACATACATGACTTCATCATACCAATAAATATTGAATGTAATATTAATATATGATAAGAAATAATAAGTATAGTATTTTAAAAATGAAAAAAAAAAAATTAAAAAAAAAAAAAAAGAGAAAAAAATGAATACTGAAAGTATTGAATATATAAATATAAAATTTTAAAAGTGCTAGTTCACGCTGGAGTTGACAGACTATAGTAAAGATTGTATAGTCTTACACGCACATATCAAAGAGACGAAGCAGCGACACAACCACCGATGAGAGGTACAGAGATTTTGTGTTGACTTTACTTTTTTGTTTTTTTTGTCAACGTCGAAGAATGCCGGCTATCTTTTCATTCATTCGAGATTGACCACAATTCATTCGTGATTGCCAGAGACCTCCTTAGAGCCCAGAATGTTTGTCATGATTGGTTAAAATTCACTTTTCTTAAATAAAATTAACATCCATTCATCATGACGCTCTCCGTTAGACTCTTTTAAGGCCCCCGACTTTCATAAAGTGGCCACTCGCTAGTAGAGCTGTCAGTTGGTTTCATTTGAGACACTGTGTGTGTGGACAACGGCACGTGGGAAGTTCACGCATCGTAATCCATTGACATCCGTCTCTCCCAATTTTTGTGACAACTTTTTTTTACCATGACCAGCATTCCTTCCAACTTCATCAAACACCTCTCATCATCATATGTGCCTCTGCAATCAAAATCACAACCAGAGTCACCCACATTATATTATTCAACATGACAATAAAAATGCCACAGAAGAATGGAAGTAACTCGGGGAGTACCAAACCAAAGATGACGGAGAAAATATCTATATAAAATTACTTACCCAAACCACGGGCAGCTACATCAGTAGCTACTAAAATAGGTGCACGATTTGCACGGAATTCTAGAAAATCGATCAAACAACAAAAAATTATTGAAAAAGTTTAATCAATATTTGGACAAACATCAATGACGTCATCAACATCGCAAAACCATGATGTTTTTGTATGTACTTAAACCATTAGTTTTTGTAATCAACTCACCTTGCAAAACCCAGTCTCTTTCATTTTGAGACTTGTCACCATGTATACACATAGCTGGCCATCTAAAAATAAAAACATGAAAAGAACCATGAATAATTTGACATATGCACGCTATATGAAAAACAGGTTACACACAAATAAAAAAAGATTGTCCAAAAAATCAATGATAGTGACATATTTAAAAAAAACTTACCCAATTTTTCTCATTTCCCTTGTAATTTGATCAACCTTACGTTTAGTTTCAACGAAAATAATAGTTTTATTTTCTTGTTCCTGAGCGATTTCATCTAACAACAATCGAAGTCTAGAAAATAGCAACAAGAAAAGTACATGAGTATAAATTTAAAAAAATTCTCAGGACCTTCATAGAAAAAGACATGAGCGTAAATTAAAATAGAGATACTGTATTATTATTATTGATGTTCTTTGTACTCACTTATTTTCTTTCTCATGTTCTTGACAGACATCGATAATTTGAAGAATATTATGATTCGCTGATAAAGTGAGAGATCCAACATTAATTTGAATGTAATCTTTGAAAAAATCTTCAGCCAGAGCTCGGACTTCCTTGGGCCAAGTAGCTGACCACATCAAAGTTTGACGATCGGGCTAAAAAAATATATCAGAGAATACAATAGTTAATACATGAAAATATCATTGTAGCTTGAAGATGATATTATATTAAATGATAAAATTAATAAAAAGAATTAAATTCTTTTTTTTGTGATTGTATGGTATTCTGAGGATGGGATCTACTTTTTCAATATATAAGATAGACACCGAAGGCATAACACCATTCTGTTCTAAGGATTACTTTACCCGTACCTTGCAATTCATGCCCCACTATGGAAAGAGTGAGTACATGCCAAGAAAGGAGGGATTTGTACTAATACTAGAGCTTAACTAGATGTAATTTATACATGATTTTCTTATGCTATCATATGTAAATAAACTTTTTTTTCGACTTACTCGAACTTGTTCCACAATCTTGCGAATTTGTGGCTCGAAACCCATGTCCAGCATCCTATCAGCCTCGTCCAGGACCAAGTATGTGCATCGACGTAGATTGGTCTTGCCATTTTCCAAGAAATCGATCAGACGACCAGGAGTTGCAATGACAATCTCCACGCCTTTCTCTAAGTCACGGGCCTATAATGGAAAAAACGAGCATGCATAATTTATGTAATCATGAACACTCTTTACATGTTTGCCTAAATATTCATGTAAATATATAAGTATATACATGTGTAGACGAGAGAGAGATAAATGAAGAATTATTGTGTAGTAGTTCGTACCTGTCCTCCCTTGGGAGCACCTCCAAAAACGCAAGTATTCCGGACTCTTGCAGCCACACCGAAATCATTGGTAACTTGTTGTATTTGTTGGGCTAATTCTCTTGTAGGAGCAAGGATGAGAGCGATCGGTCCATCTCCACGTTCCAATCTTGGTTGATGACTAATATGGACAATTGCAGGTAGGACATACTAGATGGATATACATAACATGCATTAGAATGAGATGAGCACGCCGTCGAGAGCATCTTTTTTTTTACAAGGACACAAGCACAAAAAATTTTGCACATATTCATTTAAATATAAAAAATACTCACAGCCAATGTCTTCCCGGACCCTGTCTGTGCAATTCCCACCATATCACGACCACTGAGGGCAATGGGCCATCCAACAGACTGAATTGAAGTGGGCTTCTCAAATCCACTTTTTCGTATATTACCCATGATGTACTCGGGGAATGATATTTCTTCAAAATACTCAATCGGTCTTGGAGTGTCCCGGCCCTTTAGGGTAATTTGGTTTGAATGATTGAATGTATCAACATCAGTTTGTGATCTACAAAGAAGGAGCCAAAGAAGGAGCAAAGAAAAGAGCACACATTTAGCATGGACAAAGATTTATTTTGGATGATGCAATCTTTTTTTGGCTACTAGTTTTCATTGAATTTACATACCTTGCTAGGACACTTGGATGGGGTTTGTAAAAATTCTTTTCAAAGGGTTGCAGTCTTTCTAATTCCCACTTGGGTCGTCTTAGATTGGCTCCACCGAAACTATTGTTGTCCCGTTTTGGACCATAGCCTCCTCCGCCTCCTCCAGTTCCATAACCACTACTTCCTCCTCGTCCGTAACTTGACTCACTCATACCTCGACTAGACATAGAGGTTCCTCCTCGACCTCCTCCACGTCCATCGGGCATTCGACGGCCGAATCCGCCGTTATACCCGCCTGACACACTTGTCCCACTTGGCCTGGTTCTCTCCATGGTCTTCATTCCACGGCTGATGAGTCTGAAAGGAAGAGAAAGAGCTGAACGTAACATGGCTGT